>JAFFZR010028702.1:0-11116 GCA_018397195.1 Lethrus apterus | reverse complement strand
AAGTGATGATGACGAAATAAACATAAGAAAAAGTAGTGAAGATACTCAACTATCTGAACCAAGACCTGGCCCCTCAAAGGCTCCATCAGATAACGAAAGTGACGAAAAGGTTTTAGAGGTTACACATGAATATACAGCTTAGAATAAAACAGGAAAAGGAACCAAAAAGTATGAGAAAAATGCAAACAAATCAAAAAATAAAAAGCCACAGAAGAAAGAAGTTGATAGAAAATGGAAACGAAACGAACTTGACACAACAATTCCAGATTATTCACTACCTGATGGCCCGCTAGAAGATCATTTTCTTCATTGCAACACGTACACAGATTATTTTGTGACAACGTTAGGGTCTTCAACAATAGACCAAATTTTGTTTCAAAGTAATCTCTACACCACACAGAAAAATCAAAACAGGGCATTAAATTTAAAACGAGACGAATTCCTTGCATTTGTTGGAATAAACTTTTTCATGGGTTATCATTCCCTACCAAGCTATAAAATCTATTGGGCACAAGATGAAGACTTTGGTAGTCATATAGTGCAAAGAACTATGTCACGCAACAGATTTGAAACGATACTATCAAACCTTCATCTAAATGACAATTCAACTATTCCAAGAGATAACAAGGATATAAAATCAGACCATTTGTAGAAAACATAAAAACGCAGTTCAATTTATTGCATCACGGGACAAGACAATTATCAGTGAAAAAGCCCATCAAAAGAGGATATAAATTATGGTGCATTGCCGACCAAAATGGATATATAAAAGACTTCAATGTTTATCAAGGTAAAGATGAAACCATCGAGAAAACATTTGCAGACTATGGACTTGGAGAACGAGTAGTTTTATCTCTCACAGAAAAATACTAGCATCAAAATAGGATCATATATTTTGATAACTACTTCACAACCGCGGGCTTACTAGAAAAGTTAAAAACGGAACAAACTTTGGCTCGTGGTACGATTAGAAGTAATAGGCTTGGTCTTCCAATGGGCATTACTGACGACAAGAACATGAAACGAGGACAATTTGAATATAGGGTATCCAGCCCAGGTATTTCGTATTTCAAATGGTATGATAATAGAGCAGTGCATCTATTGTCTGACTTTCATGGGACGAAGAAAACTCAAGTTTCACGTTTGAAGAAAGATGGAACCAGAGAAAGCATTGATTGCCCAGAAATTATTCCTGATTACAATCGCCACATGGGCGGAGTCGATCAGGCTGATCGATTACGCCAGGCTTACTGCGTTGACAGAAGAGCAAAAAAGTGGTGGCACAGGTTGTTTTTTGGGATTCTTGATGTAGTCTTTGTGAATAGCTACATTGTTTACAAGGGTTTGAATAAAAAAGAGAACATATCACTATTAGATTTTCGACGAAGTGTTTCCAAGGGACTCATGATTCGTGGACGTTCCATAACAAAGCCTCTTCGGAAAAGGGCTTCATTTAAAAAATTCCAAAAGGAGAAAATAACTACTTCGTTGCAAATTGTGTAAGACTGGGAAATCCTGGAGCGCACTGGCCAGTTTTTGGGAAGTATAGACTGCGGTGTGAGCAGTGTTCTTCGATGGGTGTGGAATCTCGTCCTCATTCTAAGTGTTCAGGGTGTAATGTACAGTTATGTGTGAATGAAAAAAAAAATTGTTTCTTGAAATATCATTGAATATTTGAATAAAACAATATTTATTTCACTATTTTTGTTAAATCTAATTCGGTCCCGACGGGACTCCAAAGTCCCCAACCCTCAACCCCTAAGTGGATGGGGCGTCAAAATTACGAAAAAATTAATTAAGTCTTTCCGACACATTAAAATCGGAACTGAACCAAAAAAATGCGTAATTACAAAAATTTTATTGCGTGGGACACAAAGGGTTAATCAATGTACAGTATACTTTAATGTTTGATTATTTTAAATGAATGTTTATTACAGAAATTATATGTATGTTTATGAGTAACATTTAAATGTTTGTCAGATCCTTATTTGCATACTCACCAAGTAGTGGCTTCACAAATTCATATTGAAAAGTTCCGACACATACCACCTGCCGCGTTCAACTTATACATATATAGTAAAGATTAAACAGGTTTCATCGATTAAATCATTGTTCCCGTTTCCACAGCCTTGACACTGGCGTTTTCGAATACCTACACGACGGACGCAACGCCGAAATGTAGGCCGGAGAAATTTACCTTGAACTTCTGGAAGAGAAGACCAAGTGGGCGACGAGTAAAGTAAAATAAAACTCGACGGTGCGTTAATGGGTTAAACTCGCTTTCTGTGTCAAAGGCGGTACTGAAGATACCACCGACAATAAAGAAATATATGTTGAATGGGGGTCAAGAAACGTCATGGGAAAACTAACATTACCTATTTATGTGTGTCAGCCTATAATGCTCTCTTATTAAACAAATACATTCGACATACTTGTATATTTCTTTGTGGGAATTTTATTTTATTCACAATAAAAAAAAGTATTATTGATATTAATTTATTGACTCAAAAATAACAATCTTAATTCTATAGTGCCTAGTACAACTAGTAATGGTATCTTTTATAGTCGTTGTCCGTCGGTTTATACGTAGACTATATAAATATTTAAAAATAAATACATAAATAAAAATTTTCGGGCGCGACCCAACTAACGGAACTAGACGCTCGCTGAGAATTGGCAGGTACAGAGCCGGACTAGCCGATAAGATTATTGCTGCGTAGCTTGTGCGTGGCCCCTATAAGCCAGGGTTTGGGCATCTAACGATCTTTGCCAACCACCATGACCAGAAGATCCCCCATATCCGCCGCCAACGTCGGCGCTGTATCCTCCTCCCGATCCTCCGTAAACCGTTTCATGGGACGCGACATGACTTGACGAATGTTGTGGATGAGCTACAACCTCATATGTAACGTGTTTGCCACCTGATCCAAATAATTTCTTCAATCCGATTATTGCAGACAAAACCAATGCGATCTTTCCGATCAGCAAGGCCTTTCCGGCGATCAGAGCGATAACGGCTAAAGCAATTTTACCAAGAATGGCCATCTTTAAAGCAGCGGCTGCCATCAATGGTCCTAAGATTTTTTGTGCCTTCTTCTTTTTGCCACGACTTTCTTCGACTGCTGAATTATCTTCGTTGAAATCGTCCATAACGTCACCAAATGAACGAGCAGCGGTACTTACTACATTGACCACATCTTTTCCCTTAAGGTCAACTTTTATCGTGTGGCTTTCCAAAAATCGTTGGATTCGATTAAAGAAAAGCGATTCAATAGAGTCGTCTGCAGTGATGGTGCGAGGAGCACCTTCAGGTTCTCCATTTTCCGTTTTGACAATTTGAACGCCGTCCGTCACTGTAATCGTATCCTTATGTCCCAGCATCTTGTCGACGAAGGAGAAGAACTTGTATTTCACACACGACATTGAATCTTTACGCATGCAGTCGGCGTAAATGTTATCCAGTAAGTCGTTTTCCGTTTGGATGGCATTGCGAGATCCTCGAGCTTCTTCCTGTGCCGGAAGAGCATAAGTTGCCGCCACTATACACAATAATCCAACTACTTTTAGCGAAACCATGTTTGCTTTGCTTGCTGATCGATATATGATGTTGCAGAGATGCGTCGCGGATATATATGACTCGCTCCCTTCTACCTCAACGTTGTTCTGAACACAATTTGGGTCCAGAGAATATAATGACGGCCGCGGGGCGATATCTTGGACCGCTTTCTCACAGTGCGATCGCGACTAACCTCATTTTGCACAGGGAGAAGCCGTGCGATATGCAATTATTAAACTACAAACTTTGTATACGAATACCTTACTTTTACAACGACTGTCACAGTTGGTCAAGTTTAAGGACATTCTTACATTGCTATGTGTGCTCAATCGTCAATGGATAAAACATACCGGAAAAGCTATGGGGGCGTAACATGTCAATGCAAAAGGTAGCATGTGAGAGTGCAAAATCGCATTCTGCAAATTAACCTACATTACTGTAAAAACTCGAGTCAAATATATAATATGTATATAAATAAATATATGTTGATATTTTTTATATATTATATGCGTTGCACGGATGAAATATTAAATGGGTAAATTCAATTAGTAATTTTATTGTAAGATTGCATGTTGGACTTTAATAATGCGAACATATACTTTACCAGCGACAAAAACATCATGGAATGAATTCATTTACTGAAAGGAAAAGCGACGTCTAGACAAAAATAATTCATCTATAAATTATGGAACTTTTTTTGGAAAATGTTGAACACTCAGTTGATTGATTTTATGAAACTATACAAATAAATTTTTATCCCGTTTTCTAGGAAAAACCAATAAAAAGACATCATGATTAAAATTAGATTTGGTCCGATTTTATATTGAATTATAGGTTAATGACGCAGTTAAGCTCAGTTGAAATAGTACATCTGCTTTTAGTTTTGACGAAAAGCGAATAAAGGCCTAGACATTAAAAAAAAAAAAATAAAAGTTTCCCCCGGTAGAAGGATTTTGATAACAATTATAAATATGTTATTAAGAGATGCCCTTCTTTATTAAATGATTAAAAATATAAAATTTTTAATTTATTTCGCAATTTTGAAACACATAATTTATAAACATTAAGACTTAAGACTGTTGTTAAGAGAGACGTAGAACTTTGTTAAAAATATTTAAAAATATTAAATATTAATTGAAGAAATGAAATAAACGTATAGGATTGTGTGATAAATGATTTCTTACAATAGAAAATTATCGTTTTACTGAACGAGATAAAATATTTTTTAAACATTGGATACTATTTAAAAACTCTAAGCTTTTTCAAAGATAAACTTCTTCACAGCATAAATTGATGTTTAGGGCATAAATATCAGTTTAATATGTATGACATTCTGAAAATATTGTATGAGATTTAAACAATTTTTATTTTCGTCTCTCAACAATTTTCATTTGTAAATTTATTTTTCACAGGCTCTTGTATATAATTTCGCTATGTGTTTCGTAAAAATGAAATAAATTTTTTTATATTTATTTTATATTTTGAATAAATTTTCAAAAAATCTCAAGAATTAAGAAAATATTCTCAATTCTTTAATTACTGCATGAATTTCTCTTTTTATTTAAAAACTATTTTTCCATCTTTCTTTAATTTTCGTAAAGTTATTGTTTCTAAATAAAACATTGAATTATTATATCACTATAATAAATTTGTTGAATTGTTAAATTAATTAAAAGTTCTTCCAAACAAAATTTTTAAAAAATCGATTTTTTTTATTCGAATTTATTGCTACTTTTTGCATATTTATAACTTATTTATTTATATGAATTTATTGTGTATTCGCCAACCGTCTCTGCCCAAATTAAAATAATTTTTTTAAGTTAAATTTAGGAAACATACGTCAAAGTTAATTAAAAAATGCATTAATTTTTATACTTTAAATGATGATCTTTGTAGCCTATTTTTTTCATGAATGAGATATTGAATAATTTATTATGATTTTCTTTTATATGCTATAAGATTTTAGTTTATTGTTTAATATCATAACGCTGAATAATATAGAGTAACAACTAATATAAAATAACATATTTGATTGATATAATGTATGTATTAAATTTAGTTTCTAATAAAATAATACCTATAATGAGAAATACCACAAAGTATGTACCTACAATGTTTTCAGAACATCTGCCAACCGATAACTTTTACAAAGAAACCATTACACACAAGACACGTTTTTCTAAACAGTATATCATGCCCCGTTATTTAAATAAAATTGAAAAATATTTTTTTAAAAAATCTTTCAATCGCCAAATGTAAAATTTCATTAAAATCTGATCAATTTTTTTGAATAAATTGTAAATGATAAATGTTTTGTGAGCATAAATAAATAAATCAATACATATTTTAGAAAAGAAGAACGATAAAACAAAGAAAAGTACTGAATTTTTTAACCAAACACCACATCTACCCTATAGCCATCTATGGGAAATTTTCTTTTTGATAATCCTAAAATGATTGCTACATCAGCGCCAAAGATATACGTAGTATTTAATATTTAATTAAATTTCCACTCGAAAACAATAACGCTTAGAATGGATATTTGTATGTTTGAGGAATCAATTGATAATTACAAGAATCATACTGTAATATCATCCTTTTCGTCAATTATAAATATAAAGAAAGTTCGGATATCCACTGCAAAATGTAGCCTAGAAAACGATAGAAATAATAGCCATAATGCAAAAATTTATTTAAATAAATCATAAAATTTATAAAATATCCTCATCTTATTTTTTTGTATCATCTTTTAGAAGATTATAAAATGATTTCAATTTTTCAAGATTTTTTCAATAACATTAAATTGTAATTTTAGTAACAATAGTATTGATAAAAATCCACGTACATAAAAAATATTAAGTATTCTAAATATAACTTTATTAAATAATAATAATATAATAATTAGTAACAGACAAGAAATTGAAATATATCTTCTTTTTTGAATAATTTGATCAAAAAATGAAACAAAATTTTCTGGCTCTTTTTAATATAAAAAAATAATTTTAACGAATGACGTATTATTATTCGTGGAAATTTAATTACAAAGCGTAACCGTCTCATTGTCTGTTTAATTAAGTCAGTGTACCGCAAGTTAAATTTGATATGTAAGCTTGTATTATTTGATTAAATTTTTTCACATCCTAATAAACCAATTTAAAGAGAAAATGAGTCAATTTTTTTCTACAATTATTCATTTATTTTCCTTAATAATACTGAACATTGTTTACAGATAACGAACAAATAACAATATATATATATAAAAATTAAATGAATCTATTAACAATTGATTTATTCACATTACAATTACAATTAAACAATAGAGACAGAACTTTCAAAACAATTAATTTTTAATTAACTAAATTAAATAAAAATAAATATATAAATTAATGTCCTAATTGACCGTATATACATTCATACTATCTAGATTATTGTTTTTTATCACTCAGTTGCCCCCTGTATGCAAGTTGTTGTGCATCTAATGAACGTTGCCATCCACCGTGAGAAGAAGACGAAGAGGAAATACCACCGATGTCAACGTTACTGTATCCTGTACCGGATCCACCATATACAGCTTCATGACTGGAAGAATGATGCGGGTGTGCTACAACTTCATGCGTTACATGTTTCTCACCACCAAATAATTTTTTAAAACCAATTATAGCTGTAAGTACTAAGGCAAGTTTTCCAATGATGAGGGCTTTCGTTGCTATAAACGCGATTACAGCCAGGGCTAATTTACCCAAGATGGCCATCTTGAGTCCAGCGATAGCCATCAACGGTCCCAAAATTTTCTTCACTTTCTTTTTCTTACCACGACCTTCTTCAGTACCATCATCTTCACTGTCATCTGCAAAAGCTTCGGTGAATGAACGAGCCGATGACTGGGCCGCATCAATTAATTCACTGCCTTTTAAATCCATTGATAAAGTATGCGTTTCTAAGAATCGCTTAACTCTGTTGAGAAAGAGCGATTCGATTGTTTCGTCGCCGTCCAAAGAACGTTCATCTTCTTTTGGTTTGTTTTCGGTTTTTTTCAATTCCACACCATCTGTTAAAGTTATCGTGTCTTTCTGGCCGATCTTGTCTACCAAGTTGAATAACTTATACTTGACGCATGAAAGCGAATCCTTATGTAAGCAATCTTCGTATACACTGTTGAGGAGATCATCTTCACTTTGGAGAACGTTGCGAGAATCACGAACTTTTTCTTGAGATGGAAGTGCGTAGACGACGCTTATTAGACACAATAATCCATACACTTTAAACGAAACCATGTTCACTTTGTTAGCTGATCGATGTGCGATGATACGGTGATACGGGGCCGATATATATGACTAGCCCCCTTCTACTTTTTCTGTTGGTGTCAACATAATTTGGGTCCAGAGACTATAATGACCGCTATATGTATTATTCATAACTTTCTTGGTATCATTTCATTTCAATTGAAAAAAAAAATGGGTTGTATGCACAACGCATTGAATATCTTTGTACACGCTGTACTTTATGAAGATTAACCATATTGTTTATTTATAATAGAAACATTTATATGTATATTACATTTAAACATGATGTTTAATTACCATTGTTACCGTTATTTATTATATGGTGTAAAGTAAATATACTGAATAAATTTACCGTCGAAAAGTAAATTAAGAGAAAATAAAGTAATGAAACTATATCCAGTAAGAAAAGGTATTTAAGTGGCACATCTAATTTACATACTTATTTAAATTTGTGTCATTGTTATAGAAAAGAATGTGAGAATGTGTCATGAGAAGCGTCAGAGAATCGAAATGTTTTACTTATTCATTTGATCTACATGTATGTACAATCAGTAGTCATTTCAATAAAGTTAACGTTAAATAAATTCAACGGCTTATTATTTTCGAATATAATTGTAAATTAATAAGTCATAGATGGAACGCATATAATCGTTAGAACCCGGCAGCGATGAACGTAAATAATTTCACCGAGATATTTACTTTTAATTTCACTTGCTTTTATGCAATTATTGGACTATTTTAAGATTTGTTCTTTTTGTAATGACTGTGGTAAACTACTTAGCACTAATATCGCTATAACGGTTGAATTTTGTTTTGATTTCGCCGTTCACTTTTACTTTTGTGTTACACTTATAGACTAGACGGTTAAGTTTTATATTTATGTAACACACTAACCTTCTTATTGTTTATTATGTTCATCCGGGTTGTTGATTTAAAATTTAGAATTTTGCATTTAATCTTTTTTCTATTCACAATTCTTTAAAAATTTTAACTGTATTTGATAAAAAAAAAATTATTTTACTAAATCCGACTTTGATGTTAGATATATCAATATTATCCGAAGAGAAATAAAGCTTCTTATTATCACAGTTTATTACTTTGTGTGTGAGAATTGTATGAAAGGACAAAGGTTATTGTTATAAAGGTTATACATATAAATAGATTTCGAGGCGCAACCATCGCTTCTTCAAATATATATTTTTCAATAGAAAAAACGCTATAATAAGAAAACCAAAAACGAACACAGGGCATGTGAGTTTGAATAAACTGAGATATTTGTTATTTGCAATTTTATATAGCAATTTATTGCAATACCTTAATGAATATATACACTGTGTGAGAGATACTCGTAAGTGTATGACAAGCTTGAAATAAAAATTTCGTGAATTTGCATAAATCAGACGCAGTAGTTCAAATAACTAAAAATGATGAGGACGATAAAATTTTAATTTTATTAATAAATTTTATTAGCATTATAAATTGAAATGAAGAGATTTTGGCGATTTTTAAAAATATTCATAAAGATAGAACTGTCATTTTTGCGGATTTTTTTACATGCAAAGTCAGATTTTAGCTGTTAAATTTCAATACTTATGCGCACAACGAAAAACATGTTTCATCAAAAAATTGTGGCATAGTGCGATTGTGTTTTGTCAACAACACAAAATAAATCAACTGACTTAATCAATGCTTTTAACGACTACTTCCGTCGATATTTGACGTAATATACGATAGAAATGTCCATGGTAATTGCACCGTTCATCATCAAGTAAAATAGACGACTAATTAATACATAAATTCATAGATAAATTGGATCACAATTAATATTAATTACGGATATAAAGATATCCGATATAAGTCGAATTACACAATAAAACACTGACATTATATTTATTGTAATTAGTTGTAAAATACCACAAATAATAAATGAAAACAGAAGAACAAGAATAAAATAACACAATGATCTGCAGCAGGGGTTCTTAAACTTATGTAGTCCGAGGACCCCCTCTTGAACAACATTTTTTTTGCGGACCCCATCCCAACCCTAGGCATTTTACGTCGTTCTGGAGACTCAATTTTTGGCTCAATAATCTCATAGGCACTACTAATTTTTAAGCAATATGATTTAAATTTTAAAAAAATACTCAAACATCATAAAAATTATATAAAAAACACAGAACATAATATTAATATGTTTTATTTATTGCATTAAAAATATATTTTTTATTGCCCCGCGCTTCTTGACTTTTCATCTTCTTTTTGATCTGTTTGCAACCATTTTTTATAATTTCGTGGATCCCCGGTAATGTTTACGCGGACTCCCAGGGGTCCGCGGTCCACAGTTTAAGAACCTACCATCTACAGAGTTAACTATCATGCAACAAAAGCAACTTCTTATAACTTTTAAAACTTTACGACGAATATTAACTGTATTTTCTAAGCGATTTGTTTTATTTTTATGAAAATCGTTTAGAAAATACAAATACTATTCGTCGTAAAATTTTGAAACTTACATGAAGTTGCTATCCTTTCATGATGGTAACTTTTTTATTATAAAGTTTTATTTATGTGCAAATCGTTTGGAAAATGCAGTTAATATTCGTGGTAAAATTTTGAAACTTACATGAAGTTGCTATCGTTTCATGGTTATAACTTTCAAAATTTTACGAAGAATATTAACTGTATTTTCTAAGGGATTTGTTTTATTTTTATGAAAATCGTTTAGAAAATACAAATACTATTCGTCGTAAAATTTTGAAACTTACATGAAGTTGCTATTCTTTCATGATGATAACTTTTTTATTATAAAGTTTTATTTTTGTGCAAATCGTTTGGAAAATACAGTTAATATTCGTGGTAAAATTTTGAAACTTACATGAAGTTGCTATCGTTTCATGATTACAACTTTCAAAATTTTACGAAGAATATTAACTGTTTTTTCTAAGCGATTTGTTTTATTTTTATGACAATCGTTTAGAAAATACAAATACTATTCGTCGTAAAATTTTGAAACTTACATGAAGTTGCTATCCTTTCATGATGGTAACTTTTTTATTATAAAGTTTTATTTATGTGCAAATCGTTTGGAAAATGCAGTTAATATTCATGGTAAAATTTTGAAACTTACATGAAGTTGCTATCGTTTAATGATTATAACTTTCAAAATTTTACGAAGAATATTAACTGTATTTTCTAAGCGATTTGTTTTATTTTTATGAAAATCGTTTAGAAAATACAAATACTATTCGTCGTAAAATTTTGAAACTTACATGAAGTT
>JAFFZR010028701.1:0-11067 GCA_018397195.1 Lethrus apterus | reverse complement strand
AATAACAAAAAAAGTATGAGCTTCTTAAGATGTGGATGACCATTTTTTGACCACTTACAAAACAGGTAGAAGAGAAAATAACATGCCAAATAATGCTTTCTTTCAGTACAAATCCACATACCAAATTTGGTCCCAATTGCGAAAAGCGTTATAAAGTTTTCTCGAAAAAACGATTTCTTTTTAGGAAATTTGTATCCCTCTAGCGGCTAAACGAAGCAACTTTGAATAGAGGTAAGTTGGGTTAAATCGTTCTATTTTGGCCTCAGGAATATGTGTTATTATTTTGTACAGACCTTTCGAGGATACCCCGTATATTAATAAACCGTTTTCTTTTGCGACTTGTAATAATACATTTTTATTTAGAAAATAAAATAGATTGATAGAGCCTGTATATGTAAATCTAATATACAGGAATTAAAATTCGTCCGAAGTTTTTAACCTTTCATCTTAAGATTGTACTATTAGAAGAGTATTTTATGTAAAATTTAACTTTTTATCAATTAAAATATTCAGTATGCCTCATTTTTTTTAGTTCGAATATGCGATTCGCAATTGTTTTTTTTTTAGTATACAATGTAATCAGTAGAAAAAAACTACACATTTTTGATGTATTGACCAACACCATAGCTTCTCTACTAACGAAGTTATCCCACGTGCGGTGACCTGTATTAATATCGTCGTAGCTCTTTTTCATTTCTGGGATATAGTAGGATAAGAAGATTTTGTGCAAAATTTCATTTTCTACCGACTGACACATAAATATAGAGGCTGTTCCATTTAAAAAATCTAATTATTTGAGTTGGCTCTGAAATGTGATGCGCAATTTTTTCTTGTGTGGACCATTATAGTCAGCGGAAAAATCACTGCATCTTTGCTAATTAACCGTCTCTGTAGCTGCAAAAATAACGAATATAGCAATAATAGTGCGCCGATAACTTTGAACACCCGGTATATATATTTTTTTAGTTAAGAAATTTTTAATTGCTGGTAAACAACATCTTTCAGAATGTAGGTTGTAATTCGATACGATTTACATTTACAAATTGTTACTAAATTTGTACCATTTGACAATTTTTAATAAAGTTTTCTTTGAAGTTTAATTGCCCTGGCAACCAATACGAAGTGAATTCTTCGTTTCATACGATACAGACTCACGGGAAAATATATTAAAGTAAGGTGACACTTCAAAGGCTTGAGCAGACGTCGTTACTTCTTGCGGCTAACCGCATCGTCGCGCCTTCGATCCCTAATAACGAAGAACTTTTCTTCATCGCAGTAAAAAGCATTCTTCGTATTTCGCTTCGTTCCCAATTTTATATTCGAACGTCTTTGTCGTGTATGACAAATGTGATTTCTCTACGACAATGGAACTTTGCAGATTACGGAATAAAATGACTATAAATTAAAATACCGTCAACATTTTCGCGTAAATTATATATTTCGTTTAATGCTCTTGCGTACTCTTGGTATTTTTAAATTTCATAAATCATTTGATTTTGTATTAGTTGAATGTCCTATAATCGTTTATATATTTTCACGAAGAAATAATGTGAAACTAATAATGTGACGTTTATTAATCGCTAATACTCATTCTAGTGGAAAATTACTTGAGGAGGTTAACAATATGGGCCAACTGTTAGTACAAACTACATTGTTGTAAAATTTAATATTTACTTTTCGTTTAGAATATCCGACGAAGTCGCATTCTACTGCATACGAACCGCATATATTGGCAACACTAAATTTCCTAACGTACCTCCAGCAATATTTTGAATGTCAAAATGAAAATTTAAATAGATCTGTATATCAAATTTTATATTTTAACGTATATTGTGATCGTAACATGAGAGGATTATGTATATACAGCTCAGTGTAATTTATGTCCTATACTAACCATAAAAATATTCGATTTTTATTTATAAAATATACTATCGTCTTACGTCAGTATATTTCAACGGTTTTAGTTAATTTCTTACTTTCATCGTATACAAATTTATTGATTCTTTCTTGGATGCTGTTGTTGAATGAAAATACTTTCGCATTAAGTAATTAGGGGACTATTTTCGAATAGTATCCTTATGTGACAAAACTGGATAAATGTTTTTAATTCGTTAATTAATTATTATGTTTAACGAAAAGAAGTCGAAATCTTGCTCGATCAATGGCCATGTTCAGCCGGCTGATGGCTGAGCCAGCGCTATGACAGGCCAGTTGAATGCCAACTAAATGACGGCACGTTGGCATTCATTGGCTGCTGTCATAGCGCTGGCCCAGCGCTGACCCCGGCTGAACATGGCCAATGATTGAGTAATAATAATGGGAATTTTATTTCCTTTTCTTCCTTTTTACTTTTTTAATTAGTTTTAAACATCTTCATGATCGTAGATTGAGTAATAATAATGGGAATTATATTTCCTTTTCTTCCTTTTTACTTTTTTAATTAGTTTTAAACATCTTCATGATCGTAGGAACTAAATTCCATACCCTGTGTATTCTTCACAAATAAAAAAAATAAATTAAAAATTAATGGAAATAAGTAATAACGCGTTTCCAAAATACAATGCTCTCAATATTTTTTAATTTTGTAAGTTTTTTATTTTTAAATTCATTGTATTTTACAAAAACCAATAATTGACTTCTTACGTCTTACTAATGAAGCAACATTACCAATATTCTTTTGACGCATTGCCTGAAAATGGCCGAGGATGTTATCACTCAATCCATTTTCCAATTAAATAAATTATGTAAAAATTTTGAAAGCAGTAAAAATTCAAAGCAGGTGTAACAAAAATCATTAAATTTTATCAAACACTAATAAAATTCAGATAAAATTTATAATTCAGATAAATTATATATCAGTGAATTAAACTAGATTTATACGTTTGAAAGTCAAATATCAGTATTGTAAAACATATATGAACATGATAACGTTATGTTAGTTTTAAACATAAAAAAAAAGATAAGGAATCATTATACCTCTAAGTAGTCTTGTTAGGGTTTCCGTTTCCCAGAACCGACTTAACGACTTCATAATAAAAGTTTGTTCTTTTTACAAGAATGTAATTTATAAGGTCACTACGGAACCACCATATATTTTATTTTAAACTCGAGTTTGGAAACAATTTCATTTCATTAAAGTCATTATACAAATAACAATTTATTTAAAAAAAGAATGGTAGAAAGAAAATTAAAAAAAAAACATACAAATTTAAGTTAAACAATTGCTAGGAGTGGTTCACAAACCACAATGCACAGTCATGACACGTTAAATCCAACGTCTTCATTAGTAACGCTCGCCTTATGCGTGTTTATGTGTTAAAAGTGGAGGAGTCGTTTGCGACAATTTATATTTTAATTGTTAGTGCTGTATTTTAAGTGATCTTAATTTATTTTTGGTTCTAATTAAGTCCGTTTATTGATTCAATTGGTCTACATAGCCACGTTATGCGTAATATCCCATTATGTCTAATCAAGTATTCCTAAATGTTGCATATATAATTTCGTTTAAAAGCTGCAAAATATGTCTAATAAAATTAAATTCAAGATTAATTTTACAATATTTTTTTTTTTATGTAATAGTTGTTATTTCGGAAAATAGAGATGTTGAAACAAAATTAAAGTGTGATAAGTGATTAGTTTCGATATTATTCTTAGTTCTGTTTAAAAACGTATTTTAAGAACAGAGTCTGTAACATTTCTACTGCTTTACAATTATATATATTTGCTAAATACATGAACTAATATAAAAATATGAATATAATGTATTTATTACAATATTGTGATTTATGCCAACTTAACAATCTATTTTTCGACAAAGTGCAGTCTTTTACATATAATAATAATATTTATATTTATTGCCTAACGGGATTAGTATTGCTTTTATATTTATGTTATGCATGTCAGTTTCCGTTTTATCCTTTTTCAACATTGGCACCACATATGGGGTCTGGGACTGGTGGTGCCCATATGGAAAATAGGTGATAGGAAGCTAACAGAAAATTATAGGGGCATGCACCGGACCTACAAGATATAGGATGATAGTGGCAAAGTTGGAGAAAAACACGAAGGGGAAGGGTATATTGCCGTAGGGACAGCCTGAGTTCAGCCGGGGGGGGGGGGGGGGGGGGGGGGGGGGGGGGGGGGCTATTAGGGATAATATATAATATGAACTACCTGAGAAGGAGAGAGATAGAAAACAAAGGGGAGCGAATGTGCACGTGATACGGAGATTTGAGAGTAGCTTTTGGCAAGGAAGACAGATGGTTGTCGAAGGAGATCATGCGGAGGTGAGGCGTGGGCGTGAGGTTAATAAGAAGAATAAGTAATATCTATTTGGGCACCCTGCAAAAGTAAAGGAGAAAGAGATATCCGAAGAATTTAGAATAGGCAAATATTAGAGGCAGAGGTTTCTTCTTCTAAGCCTGCAACTCTTCAACTTATATTGCTTATAGTGTTCGAAGTGGAACAGGAGTGGACTTTAAACCATTGGAGTGGATTAAGAACCGAGTTAATAGGGTTCATATCAACCGAACTGAAAGTTCGACACATGCTTGCTCTCAATACCTCACATCGAAAATTTGAACATTAACAACAAATTCTATTCACACTTTTACTATCTGAACGAGAAAGGAGTGTTAAGATTAAAAGGAATGAAGTGAACAGAATAACCAAACGCAACATATATATCTGAACTGGAGTAGTTGCTCGGAAGAAGTCAGGATGGAAGGGTAAAGCTAGGGAGGGCAAAAATATGATCGTTGTCCTTCGCGGATGAAGACGTCCTGCTGGGGGAAAACGAAATAGGGTTAAGAGGAATGGTAACAAGATTGGAGATATTTTTGGATAGAAGCCTAGAGGCAAATGTATAGAAAACAAGTGATGGTATTCAAGAAAGAAGTAAAAGGAGAGTGAATATTGAGTAGAAACGAGAAAAGATAGACGAAGTGAGGCAAGGTTATACTTGGGGTGTGTGATGAATGCGAATGGTAGCGAGGAATACGTCAAGTACGTTAGTGAAAAAGCAAGGAATACAAAAGGTTTGAGTCCGTGGAAAGATAGTGAAGTGGATAAGCTGCGTAAAGTGTATTGGGATGTGTGGGGCTGAAGTCTGGGGAGTGAGAGGGTATAAAATATTAGAAAGAATTCAGCAAATAGTTTTAAAGATGACGTTAAAACTTGAGAGGTTCAAGAGACGAAGGGAGAGAATGGAAGTACTAACAGGGGTGAGGATGCCGAGCTGTGAATGGAAAGGGCGTAAAGAACTGAACAAGGAGGTGTAGCAGGAAATAATAAGGAGGACGGTAAGGAAAATGTACATTGTTTTAGTGATTTTCAACTTTCTTAACAGCAAGGATTTGAAATGAGTGTAAGGACGATATTAAAAAAGTTAAAAAAATATAGATTTT
The DNA here is from genome assembly GCA_018397195.1 of Lethrus apterus. Lineage (NCBI taxonomy): Eukaryota > Metazoa > Arthropoda > Insecta > Coleoptera > Geotrupidae > Lethrus > Lethrus apterus. The sequence continues at coordinate 5,662 of JAFFZR010028701.1, read as the reverse complement.
GATGGTCGTTATTTTGTGTAGATACATCTTAATTTTTTTTTAATGTGAGCTTAAACTAAATGTAACCCCAACACTTATTTTTTCATTTACACTACCCATACATTGATATATTGTTTACGTCTATATTGTCTAACGTAATATATTATCAAGTGCCACTTGATAATGAACTTACGCACTAATAACATTTAGACATGTTACTGTTTAAAAGGATATATTTTACATAAAAGAAAAATCATTTCCCGTGTATATAGGCGCGTTACATCAATATAAACTTACATTTCATTTTAATTTGCACCCCCTCACTTATGTCACCCGTGCGTTTCATTTCCGACCAACATCTTTCGTCAATAATGAAATTCTATAAATATTTTTATTTGGTACTCTGTCGCAAGCTTCGGTCTTTATTTCGTCCTCGCTTATTGTCACTTTTTACAAAAACACTTTAATTCAGTTTTATTTATAATCCTCCATAGAATTGAACATTTTAACGCAGCAAATATTTTGTCAAGCTTTGCACACTTATGTGCTCTGGGCATAATTTTAAAACCATCGATTTATTTTAAAATCGGATTTCGAATTCCTAAAAATACCTAAGGGGATATTTCTTTCATGCAACTATTTATTTAGGATGGCCCTAAAATAACACTGACCTCCAAATACGCTACCAACTGTATTAATAAAGACATTTCTGGAGCGGATTCATGTTTTAAAATTTAATGGGCATCGACTGGTAATCGTATTAAGTTTTGAATATTTGATGCACTTAAGACACATTTATATTTTATACGAAATTATAGTGTTATCGATTATGTGATTTCTAACTGAATGACAGTTTGCTTATATTTTAGCCGTGATTGAAAAATTAAAACGTTAATTTGGGATTCTGATATGTAAAAAGGCCAAATATTTAATATTAAGAAACGTAAATAATAATTTAATTTTAATTTGTGCTTGTAAAAAGTAAAAAACGTAAGCGGAAATTTATTCAGATGTATATTTAGACGTTGAGTTTTCACATTCTGTCCGCTCAGATAAATTGTTTCTTCAAGCCGCATATGCTTCAAATGAATGATGTAAAGTGTTTTAATGTGACGATACTCACGCAGAAAAAATCTTTTTGATATCCACGTGAGTTTCTAAAGTTAGTTTCTCCTGTCGTCGTTTAATTTTTCATATTTTTTAAAGCTAATGATATATTTAGTACTCGGCCGTGCCAGCTTATTTTCCACACGACTTGTTTCCTTTATTTTTACTTTGATAAAATATTTCTTACGAAGTGGTAACTTTTACAAAGAAAATGAACTGCATATAATTGAAAACAATATCAGAAGATTAACATTAACGTTTATAAAAACGGTTGTTGATTATATAATAAATAATTTATCGATTCATACATATTTATTTATTTGATGTCATATTGCTTATATTTTATATTTTGTCGTATACAGACATATATAGTCAATAACAAGAGCGTGTTCAATCTACCAGGACGATACCAGGACGAAATTGCTATTTTTGATGAACTTCTTTTATTATACGGATGTATGTAAATAACGTTTTTGATGGCGAAGTAAACCCAGTTCCATAGTGATAACATCATGGTAATTCACCGTATCACATATATTACGTATGTAATATATGTAACTGCAAAGTTTATTGTACAGAATATACATAAATAAAAGTTCTAAAAAAAAAACAAATTAAAACCAATTTTTAAAAATTACACATTGCAATGTTGCAAGTTTTAAATTTTGTATTTATAATTATTTATCCATTGTTATTACATTCTATTCTTACAATAGTGTTTTGTCACAGCAGGTCATTCCGAACGTGATATTTACATTTATATAACAGGCCTTGAGACGAGAAACGTAGAAATTACCTCTAAAAGAGAAATTGACATAAAGAAACCATTAGCACATTTATTATCCTGTCTTCTTTTCAGATGAAAGCTTATTCCGCGTATTTTACTAACGTTTTTTCAAAGCGAATTTTAAAGCAATCGGTTTTTCGACCGGCAACGCAAAAAAGGAATCTGAAATGAAAACGTACATAAAAGTGACATTCTGTTTTCGTTTTAATTTCTTTAAAAGCTTTCTCCTAAATAATCTGTGGCATCCCGTCGGCTTCTTATTTAATTACGGAAAACGGTTTTCTTTATCGAAACCTGTCTTTGTGATTTTTTCAATTTTTTATTTGTAGGTAACAATAAATTCTTGAAATTGAATGAGTAAAATTATTAAATTAAACTTAAATCTTTTTAAAATATGTGTGTCTCAAGGGTGGTATACGAATAACGATTTCGTTGACAACAGCTTCCTTTTCACGAGATTGTAATACAGAAGCATCCTTTTGAAGATGTTGGCGTGTGGTGTTATCAATAATTATGTCAGCGCCTACAAATTAAGTGTCAAAAAATTCAGACATTAATTATGTCTATTCTTATCGTTGTTTACAAAATAAATGTTATTTAATAACTCTAACTTTAATAACTCGTGATTTAATGTTTAATAATTTATTGTTTTTTTTTCCGATTACGTTCAAAACACCAAACAAGCTCGTCGTTATGTTAAAATCGTAAATTTTAACCATTACCGATTGGATATGCCTCAATAATAAAACTTGCGTTTTCGAAGAAAACACAAGTTAATTTTACGTCTATGTTTAAAAATAAACCTTTTAATTACTCATTTCAAATTAGTTTTAATACAGTCTCTAAGCTATTAAAGCTCATTTTACGACTCCAGTCGTGATTTAAATTGAAACTTTCGGATGGATTTCAGTTCACCAACTGAAACTTTTAAAACTCCCAAGTGATAAATTTCGAAGTTTTAAAAGGGCGAAATAAAATTTTCCAACATAATTAACACCAACCGGATTTCCAAGACGAAAAGAAAAATCCTCTAATATAGAAATAGACCTACCTACATACATGGTAAAGAGATGTTAAGTATGTAGGTAACCATAGGAATGCATCGATTTAGAATACGTGTAAACAAGTAATAGAAAGCTAATTTGCCAGTAAAAACTAACATTACGGTAGTTTTAAAGAAATAGTCGGGCAATTTACCGGAAATGCTACAGCTCGCCTTTTATGAAGTTTTGAACTGTGTCATTACCTAATTAATTTGTCATTAATTTATGGTCAATAATTTATATGTAAATAGAAAATATTATGTATTCAGGCTGAAAATGTGACTAATAAAGAAGAGATTTGAAGATCATTCAGATTTTTTAGCTTTTTAGGTACAGAACAATGATTTATGAGGTAGGAGTGTGCAAACACCTTTATTTCCAATATTTCCTTTTATTTCCTTCTATTTATAAATTTATAAATTTATAAATGTGACTAATAAAGAAGAGATTTGAAGATCATTCAGATTTTTTAGCTTTTTAGGTACAGAACAATGATTTATAAGGTAGGAGTGTGCAAACACCTTTATTTCCAATATTTCCTTCTATTTCCTTCTATTTATAAATTTATAAATTTATAAATGTGACTAATAAAGAAGAGATTTGAAGATCATTCAGATTTTTTAGCTTTTTAGGTACAGAACAATGATTTATAAGGTAGGAGTGTGCAAACACCTTTATTTCCAATATTTCCTTCTATTTCCTTCTATTTATGCCCACATTCAAGTTTTGCAACAATTTCTCTCACTATTATATACAAATTGAAGATGTGGTCTTATGTTTCTGCTAAATATCCATATTAGTCATAAATAATGAAAAGAACTTTTATGATAAAATTATTTTAAAAACAATATTATTTAATAAAACTTTCCTGTCTGTGATTTTATATTCATTCTTTCCGCCATACCTATAACTGAAAAATAAAATTTCACAAATAGTTGAAATTTTAATAAAATAATTTTCGAATTATTTCGAATATTCATTTTTATTTTTACTTATTCTAACTTATGTTTATAGGAAAAATTTATCATCAAATTACCTTCTCGTGTACTACGTAATAAATGAATGTTAAATCATTAGTCATAATTATTAATTTCAAATGTAACAGTGGTTTGTAAGGAAACACATAGTTATATAATAAATATGATTAATCCGTCTGCGAGTAAAATGTTTCAAAAAGCCTTCAACGCTATTATCATTCCATCCCTGTTATTGACGAAACAAATAATTGCTTAACAGGTGTTCCGAAGGAAGTAACTTTTATCATTTTCTCTGTTCCATTTAACACGAAACTAAACAAACAACTTTGTTCACTTTTATATCAACACTATGATTTGTTTGAATAAGGAGACCTAAATTAACAGATAAGAAAATATTTTTTTATTCAAGCGCAAACGAAATGTTCGAAAAACGAAAGAAACCGAAAATTTGAATTCTGCGTGTAATAGTGGGTACTTAATTAAATTCATCGGCATTTCCATTAATTAAGATACGAATCTTGGAACTTGTGCGTGAGTCGTTTTTTACGTAAACAAAAATCTAATTTAATTTACCGAAAGAATTTGGCCTTTGAACATTTTTCTGTTTTCCGACACAAACGGAAAGGTTGAGGTACGTCACGATGGGATGTCTTATAAATATTAATTGATATTTTTTAAGAAAACGTCAAAAAAAAAGAATTAAAATTTATCACTGCTGGGACTGTTGTTTGGAGTTTGTCATAAACGTCAACAATCTAGACATAGGTTAAAATTTTATGTGTTTGGCATATTTTTGCATTAACATATTTTCAACAATACATAAACCCTGCACATTATACGTGAAACTAATAAAATATTAATTTAACTCCTTCGTCGACGATTCCATCCAATAAACAAGTTTAATTTTTTGGTTTAAATTTAGGACTAAAGTCAATAATATTTGGGAGGTTCCTAAAATGTTAATAGCAAACTGAACTTTGTGGGTGTATTTAAACTTCATAGAGCTTTTAAAGGGACATTTTAAAATAATGTAATTTAGGCAAACATATCGTTCCTATCCGTAATCGGAAGCAATGTTGAAAATACTGGTTTGCTTGGATAGGTCAAACAAAGTTCACGTTGTTTGTAAATTGTAACTGACATGCTGACACAGACTGACACATATAAAGTCGTTCTAGAGATTCAGCTTCCTTTGAATTTATTAATTAATTAATTGTGTAAATAATTTCGTTATTTAGATGTCATCGCTTTTTTTTTGAATTTTCCAAAATACAGATAGAAACGAATATTGTCAACAACAAATAGTTATTTTTTTTCATATTCTTATTCATGTAACCTAAGTATACACGGTTAGTCAAAAGTATGGAAGGGGCGGTTTATTTCCGTAAATATGAACTTTATAACAAAATGTCTTTAATAGAAGTTTGTTTACTAATTATTCTCTATTTCTTAGCCTACTCGTTGTTTTTTTTTCTACCCATTTTTTTTCTATTTTTTTTTTTTTTTTTTTTTTTTTTTAATGGCAACCAAGTGATTTTTTTTGCTGATTTTCATTCCCTTTTTTTTCTCTTGAAATAACTTGATATTTATTTTTCATATGCTTTAATAACAAAATTTTAGAGAAAATGCTCAAAATACTTTATTCACTCAAATAATATTTAATTCAAATTAAATGTTCAAACTGAAGATCCCCTTCAGCTTGGCAATAACATAATCTATCACCAAAATTACGCAACGAATTTTGTAGCCAGTTAGGTGGTATTTCTTCT
>JAFFZR010028700.1:0-11121 GCA_018397195.1 Lethrus apterus | reverse complement strand
GTCATAACGTACGGAGGAGACTAAAAGAGTAGTAAGAGAAGACCAAAATAAATATGTTTTCTTAGTAAACTTTTGACCAAAATACAGTAACAGCAAGTTAAAGTTAAATCGATTAATGAACATTCTGTACAAACTATGCTTGTAACTGACATTTTAAATTTAAATTGAAGATACCTGATTCAATGTAAAATTTAAAACATTTTAAAAATTTAAAAACATAGAAGTAGCAGCTATTTAATTGTTTTTAAAATACTTAAATTTAAAAAAAAAACACTGACTCCTCATTAATATCAATGGTATTCAAATAGAGGGCGTTAATTCTTAAAAATTTTAAACTGATGCAACTTTCTTGTTATTGATCTTTGGTCAAAAGTTTAGTAAGAAAAAGTTCGTTCGTTATTTGTGAGGTGTGGACGTGTAAATAGTGCGTTTCAACAAAGAACAGAGAGTCAGGAGAAAAAAAATACGGAATAAGTTGAAAAAAGCACAGTGTGTTAGGGGAAAGTAGGAAAGAAAGTACAAACAGTATAAGGGAAATTGGGGGGTGAGAAAGCAGAGAAACAAGCGATTACGAACCGAGAGTAACACAACGGTCGAGTCGAACCAATTTTTGTGCGCGCGGTGCACACGGCCGGCGTACGGAGGCCAGTTTTTGCGCGAGTAGTGCGGACGGAAGAAAAATAGACGGCGCAAAGGAAAGAAGTATAGGAGGGTGAAATAGGAAAAAGTAGAGAATCAGGGTGAGAAAGCGAAGGCGAGGATGGCAGAAGGGAGAGAGCGGGCGAGCAGCCTTAGTGGAAGGGAGGGGAACAGGACAGATATTTTAGGAAAAAAAGACAGAGTAAACAGATCGCCGGTTTTCAAAAAGAAAAAACAAGAGTACAGCCCAAAGGAGACTACAGCAGAAAAGGGAGGAAGTGTGGGGCAGGAAATGATAGTAGGGGAAATTCTGAAGCAAATAAAAGAAATGAAAGAACAGGGGGAGGAAGGGAGGATGGAAATGATGAAAGAACTGAAAGCAATAAGGAAGGAGAACTTAGAGATCAGAGAAAAATGGAAAAGTTAGAGGAGTCGGTAGAAAGGTACAAGAAAGAACAAAAGAAAGAAAACGAGGGGATTAAACAAGAGGTGGCTGAGCTAAGGGAATGGAGGAGAACGATGGAGAAGGCGGGAATAGAGGAACGGGGGACGAAGAAGAGAGAGTATATACGAGGGAGACTGGAGGAAAGAATGGAGAAAATGGAAAAGTTGGAGAAGAAGACCAATGTGGTAATAAAGGGGCTAGTGGTGGAGGAAGATAAAGAAAAGGAGGCGGTAGAAAATTTGATAAAGAAAGAACTGGGAGTGGACGTAGAAGTAGAGGAGGTGCACAAATTGGGGAAAAGCGCACAGGCCCCGATACTAGTAAAACTGAAGGGGAGGGAGAACAAGGAAAGGATCATGAGAGCGAAAAATAAACTAGTAGGAACGAGAGTATATGTAGACCATGACTTGACGGAAAGGGAAAGGGAAATACAGAAGATGATCAGGGGCAGGCGGAAAGAGAAAGAGGTGAAGGCATGAGGACGAGGATTGGATACAAGAAGCTAATGGTGAATCAGAAGTGGCTGTACTGAGATGACAATGAAGAAAAACTTCAGGATAAAAGCTGGATAAGAATGGAGGATGAAGAAAGGGAGGAACTGTTCGAGTATTTGGAGAGCTTCGATATTGTGGGGTTCACGGAGACATGGCTAGAGGACAAGGACTGGGAGAAGGTAAAGGGGAAGCTACCGGGAAAATTCCAATGGAAGTGCCAAGGAGCAAAGAGGGAGCAAAGACAGGGGAGAGTGAAGGGCGGAATAATAACGGGGGTGAGAGCAGGGCTGGAAGAAGTAGAGCGGGTGGGTCTTAAGCAAGATGGACTACAAGAGAGGGAGGTAAGACTGGAAGGAAAAAGTTGGAAAATCTTGGTAGTATATAGCAACAAAGTGAAGAGAACGGTAGAGGAGGTGGACAGAATCCTGGAAGGATGGCAAGGAGCAGCGATGGTGGTGGGGGACTGGAACGCCAGGATGGGATCCAAGAGGAGTCTAGAGGGTTGGAGGGGGTCACGGGGTAGGGCAGGAAGAAAATCTAAAGACAAGATAGAAAATGCGGAAGGGAAAATCCTGAGGAAATGGGTGGAGGAATGGAACTGGGAGATAGCGAATGGATGGGCTAAAGGGGATGAAGAAGGAGAATTCACATATGTGGGACCGCAGGGGAGGTCGGTGATTGACTATGCAATATTGAACGAACAGGCGAAGGAAGCACTGACAAAGTTTAAAGTAGGGGCAACAACGGAGACGGATCACCTCCCACTAGAGATAACTATAGGAGAGGACAGAAAAGAGGAAGAGGAAAAGGAAAGGGGGGACATGGAGATAAGGAGGGTAAAGGTCTGGAACCACCAAGCGGTACAGGGATACAGAGAGGGACTAGAAGAGGTAGTGTGGGAGAGGATTGAGGACATGGAAGGGATGACAGAAGCAATGAAGGGGGTGATGCATGAAAAAGCAGTAGGGGGAAGGGGAGGGAAAGGCGCCTGGTTCGACTATGAATGCATAAGGGAGAAACGGAAGCTGAGACAGAAGTTGAGGAGTAGCAATGAAAGGGGAGGAAACTGGGAAGAATATATGAAGGAAAAGAAAGGGTACCAAGAAATGTGTGAACAGAAAAGGAAACGATGGGAGAGGAGAGAGAGGGAGAAAGCCACAGCATTGAAAACCGAGTGGGAAATATGGGAATATATCAGGAAGGGGAAGGAGAAGAGGTCAGGAGCAGGGAGAGAAATAGATCTGCAAGAATGGAAGGAGTATTTCAGGAAGCTTTGGGGGGCATGAGATAGGGAGGGTGGAGGAGATATACCACAGGAAGGCGGAGGAGGAAGGGAGAGGAGAGGCGGAACGGGAGATAAGCGAGGAGGAGATACAGAGAAGTATAGAGAAGATGAAGAAGGGTAAGGCAGATGGTGAGGATGAAGTAGGGAATGAAGGATGGATGTACGCCACGGAAGGGTGCATAAGGAGACTGAGATGGATACTGAATGAAATATGGAATGGAAGGAAGGAGATACCAGAGTGTTGGAACATAGGATTGATAGTGCCGATATGGCAAAGAGGGGACAAAAAGAAGTTGGAAAACTATAGGGGCATAACTCTAATGGATGCAGCATACAAGATTTATGCCGGGATAATTAGGCTGGAGAAAGAGGTGGAGGAGAAAGCATTACTCTCAGAGGTACAAGCAGGGTTCAGAAAGGGGAGGGGAACGAGGGACAACATTTACATATTGAATTATCTGGCAGGGAGGGAGATGGAGAGGAAAGGAGGGAGGATGTACGCGATCTATGTAGACCTGAAAGCGGCCTTTGACAAGGTGGATAGGAAGGTGCTGGAGGAGGTGATGAGAAGGAAGGGAGTAAATGAGGGACTAACGGGAAGGATAAGCAGGCTGTATCGGAACACGCGATGCAGGGTAAAGGTGGGAGAGGAAAAGTCGGAGGAATTTGAGACGAGGAGAGGACTAAGGCAGGGATGCCCATTGAGCCCCCTGCTGTTCAACATATATCTGTCGGAACTGGAGGAAGTATTAAGGAGAGGACAAGATGGCGGGGTGAAGTTGGGGAGGGCCAAGATATGGTCATTGGCATTCGCAGACGATATTGTCCTATTGGCGGAAAATGAACAGGGTATGAAGGCCATGATNGGAAGGAGAAGAGGTCAGGAGCAGGGAGAGAAATAGATCTGCAAGAATGGAAGGAGTATTTCAGGAAGCTTTGGGGGGCATGAGATAGGGAGGGTGGAGGAGATATACCACAGGAAGGCGGAGGAGGAAGGGAGAGGAGAGGCGGAACGGGAGATAAGCGAGGAGGAGATACAGAGAAGTATAGAGAAGATGAAGAAGGGTAAGGCAGATGGTGAGGATGAAGTAGGGAATGAAGGATGGATGTACGCCACGGAAGGGTGCATAAGGAGACTGAGATGGATACTGAATGAAATATGGAATGGAAGGAAGGAGATACCAGAGTGTTGGAACATAGGATTGATAGTGCCGATATGGCAAAGAGGGGACAAAAAGAAGTTGGAAAACTATAGGGGCATAACTCTAATGGATGCAGCATACAAGATTTATGCCGGGATAATTAGGCTGGAGAAAGAGGTGGAGGAGAAAGCATTACTCTCAGAGGTACAAGCAGGGTTCAGAAAGGGGAGGGGAACGAGGGACAACATTTACATATTGAATTATCTGGCAGGGAGGGAGATGGAGAGGAAAGGAGGGAGGATGTACGCGATCTATGTAGACCTGAAGGCGGCCTTTGACAAGGTAGGCAGGAAGGTGCTGGAGGAGGTGATGAGAAGGAAGGGAGTAGATGAGGGACTAACGGGAAGGATAAGCAGGCTGTATCGGAACACGCGATGCAGGGTAAAGGTGGGGGAGGAAAAGTCGGAGGAATTTGAGGCGAGGAGAGGGCTAAGACAGGGATGCCCATTGAGCCCCCTGCTGTTCAACATATATCTATCAGAACTGGAAGAAGTACTAAGGAGAGGACAAGATGGCGGGGTGAAGTTGGGGAAGGCCAAGATATGGTCATTGGCATTCGCAGACGATATTGTACTTTTGGCGGAAAATGAATAGGGTATGCGGGCCATGATGAGAAGGTTTGAGGGGTACCTGGACAGGAGAGGGATGGAGCTAAAAACGGCAAAGACGAAAATAATGAGGTTCCAAAAAGGGGGAGGAAGAAGAAAAGAGATGAAAATAGAATGGAAAGGGAAAAAGCTGGAGGTGGTGAGGGAATGGATATATTTGGGCTGTGTAATGTGGGCAAGTGGAAGCTTCGAGGAGCATGTTAAGTACATATGCGGGAAGGCAAGGAGGGTGGAAGAAGGTCTGAGGAAAGTTTTGTGGGAGAAGAGAGACGGGAACCTGGAGGAGGAGATGGGTGTGTGGGGAAGTTGTGTAAGGAGCGTGATGATGTATGGAGTAGAGATTTGGGGAATGAAGGGGTACAAGTGTATAGAGAGGGCGCAGCAGAGGGTAATCAAGAGACAATTGAGGTTAGAAAGCTCGACACCAGAATATATAGTCCTACAAGAGATAGAAAAGAACTTATCAAAGTGGGAATAGAATAGGATAGAGATGTACAGGAAAGTGGGCTGGTCAGTGAGGGAAGTGGAGAGGAGGGCAACGCTAAGGTAATCAGGAGGTGGAAGGAGGTAGAAGGACAGAGCAGGTACCAACTGATTCAGAGGGCCAAGTACAACGCGAGGTACAAAGAATTGGTAGTATATGGAAGGGCGCCAGGGTATTTGGGAGGCGCCAGGGATTGGAGTGGGGAGGAGGAGAGCAGGATAGCGAGGTTTAGGTGCGGAAACGAGGAGAAGGTGAACAAGTACTGGATGGGGGAGGAATACAGAAGGTGCAGGTTATGTGGAAAAGGGAAAGAGACATGGGAGCACTGGATGGTGGAGTGCGACGGAGGAAGGGACAAGGAGGTGAGGAGTAGGGGAAAAAATAGAGAATCAGCGAGACGGGGAAGGGAGAGGAGTCACTAAAAGTAGTGAAGGAAAAAATGGGAAAGTAAAGCGCAGGGAAGTCGAAACTAAGGAAGCAAAGGAGCGCCCTAAAATGAAAAAAAAATGAATAATAAAAAAAATTTTTTACTAAGAAAAAAATATTTTGATCTTATATTACTACCCTTTCAATCTCCTCCGTACGTTATGACTCACCCTGTATATTTGCATATACTTTTAACACTCCATAGATTTATATTTTATTAATTAATATCAGAAATACTTATAATTATATCCAATAATTATATTCAATATTATTATCCTTAAGCAAGAAGCATGTTAACCAACAAATAATTATAACAAATTCTATTCATACAGTAGACAGTAGACCAGTCAAAAGAATCTGGAAGGCGAAAATCAAAAAAAAACCGAAAAAGAGGTAGGCCAAGGAAGACGTGGGATGTAGCAATAGCAGAGATACTAGCAAAGAGAAACAAAAATTGGAAGGAAGCAGCGGAATTGGCACGGAACAGAAAAGAATGGAAGAAATTTGTTCAGGGCTGAACAAACCATAACCCACACCCTAAAGGGTAGAAGGGATTATAGATTATATATATATATATATATATGTGAGCGTTTGAAATTCGCGCGAAGAGTTTGCGGGGCTCGGGAAATTGTGGAAGGCGAAAAAGGAAACAAAAACGGCAGTGTTAAAGTTCAGTCGACGCGTTAGCTTGTAAAATTAATGTATTACGATGTTACTTTTAGTTTTAATCTAGGAAATTGATGTTTATTTTATTTAATATACGGTTTTGGGGAATAGTGATAGTTTGTTTTCACCTAATTCAGACTTTTATCTATCATATATATATATAATATTCATATAACCTTCAAGGTGAAATGACGATGAAATCAAGTGAAAAATAAAATTAATGAAGTTAAAATTTTGTCATATCGGGATCTCCCTAAAAGATTAAATCGTTTTGGACCACAAAAAGTATAAAAATCATATCAATTTTATATCAACAATATCTTTTAAAGTTGCAAAGAAGGAGGAGAAGGAAGATTTAGACAATAAGTTTTCCATATGTACATCCCCATTTCAGGTGAGCATTAACTTTCAAACTCAGAAAAATTAACATAATCACAGCTTTCTACCGTGCAATTATCATGGTGACAGGTTTATTTTATATAAAAATATCCTCGTTATATACAGTATCCTTTATATCCTTTATCTTTTATGATGAGCTCAATAGTTATAAACGGCAAGTATATTTTTATATTGATTTGTATTTCTTTTCAATAAACGCGTAAAATATGTCACGTGCACGTTAAACTGTATCATCTATTAATGAACGTATATCATTTGACATGACCATTCTATACAAGTATGCGATTATTGTTTTTATGTAGTTGTCTATTGAACGTGATCGTGCACACATTAATAATGCCTTCACACATACGCATACCATTAACCATGCACATGTAATAATACATAGTCTTGAATTAATTATGGCCATTTATATTAAAAAGCAATATTAATGAAAGTATCTATGAATTGCAAATATAATTCTCACGTGTTTATGAGAAATAAATCAAACTATTTTTCAATTATCTATAAAATCTAGTAATATATAGTAACGCATTTCAACATTCCAGGAGTAGCTGGAAAAATTTAATTGAAATTTTCAACCATAACTTGTGCAGTGTCTTTCTTCCACTCGAACCCATACCTCTTGAGCGATCTCATTCGACTCAAACGCTTAATAAGCGAATCGATATGTAATAATCTTTTATAAGAGCATAAAGTGAGAGTATATAGGTTATGAACAGGTTCATTATAATAAATTCTCCAACATATTTTTTGCTTTATCCTGAATCGTTAAAGCGCATTCATCATCAACGCACAGTGTAATATGTAAATGTAAGTCGGTATTACACTTGTAAAATATATTAGAGGAATTTCTGTTCATTCTCTGTCCGAATGTTCTGAATTATTAATAGGTGGGAATTTTATGTTCTATAACAACATAAAGCTTCAGAGAAGTGCATAATATACTGGTGGTTTTCTTTATGGCAATTTTAGTGTACATTTTAAAGAAAAATAATTACTAGCCTTTTGCATATTGCATATTAGCATATTCCTGTGTTATCAAATAAATTGATAATTTAATAAATGGCATTATCAATTAAGCTAATTTAAAAATTTAACTAAACACTAATAGTTTTGTGCAATCAGAGGATACAGTCATTGTAAATAACGTGAATAACCCATCACATCAAATATAATCAAAAATGTTTTTAATAAACTAGCAACAAACCCAAACACAGATCTAAAATAGCATAGCATAGCATCAAATCAGTAAATTCAACACATATCACACAGTGTTCGGAGAAAACTGCAAAAATATCATGGAAACCTTGGATAACAGTAAGATTAAAATTTGTTCACAAATTAGATTCACATTTTACTTTGTGAATGCTTAATATGATAAAATAAAGTTCTGTTGACAAGAATGAAATGACTTCATCATTCCATGTTTTTTTTTGTTGGTCTTCCCTTTCCTATTTTATTTTGTAATTTTGCTGCCCATATCTGTTTTACTTGTCTTTGTTGCTGCATTCGGTTAATGTGTCCAAACCATAGTTGGTTCCTTTTTACTATGTACTGCTTCTATATCCAATTCTTCTCTTATCTCTTCTTACGTGTGACTGCTCTTAAATATTTCATCTCTGTAGCTTGTAATCTGCTTCTCTGTGAGTGGTTTAATACCCAACTCTCAGTTCTATAGACTGGAGTTATAATTGGTTTTTCTACTTATTTCACTTTTCCATATTATCAATCTAGACAGTGGTATACTTTTGCTGCATTTTTATTGTTTGTTTCATTTCTATGTTCCCTTTTCTCTCTATCCTAATTCCTAGGTTTGTATTCTTATCCTGGTTTAGTTTTTGTGTTAAATTGATTTTGTTCTTTACCTATCATCATCCTTTGTTTGGTTGTTCCTTTTCTTTAATTCTTTTTTCCATACCAATAAGTTTTTTCATAGGGCCTTATCCGTTGTGACATAAATCAGCATTAGTTTGTTGAAACCTTTTTTTTGTTGAAATCTTTCTAATTTTACTCTCCGCACATTTAATGACGTCATCCATGATTAATATGAAGCAGGCTTAGTAGCAGATTATGTATCTTTATATAATTTTTATTATTAATATATAATAATAATATTTTGCGACTTAATCCTTCCTAATAAATTGTTTTTGTTACACTCTGTCGAAAGCCTTCTCCAAGTCTAAAAATGACAGGTATACATATGCGTCTTTTGTTCTAATTTTCTCCATTAACTGCTTCAAGTGAATACACTTTGGTTAATAGTGTGATCCCTAATAGTTTGTACAGTTCCGGTTGTCTCTTTTAAATATTGCTATTATTATTCCAATCCCCCAGTCATTTGGTACTTTTCCTTGATTCCATGTTTTATTAAATAAATATGTAACTATCCCTATTTTCATTTCCTAAATTCTTTGCCATTTCTGGTGTGATACGGTCACGTCCGACTGATTTTCCTTGCTTTAGATGTTTTATTGCTTCTTTGACTTTTTCTCTGTAGGTATATGTTTTCGTTTCTGTACTGTTGTCTGGCATGTAATCTTTCTCTTTATTTCTTGTTTGATCTTTTTCTGTAGTTAAAATCTTTCGTCAATTTAAATTTTTTTTTAAATATCTTCAAAAGTTGACAATAACTGACAAATCTGAAAATGCTATCAAATGCTCCCCCATTTCTGAGTAGCGAACCCATGTTCATTAAGATTTTTCTGCATATTTTGGGCCATACTGTTCCCCCTCAAAGTTTGTGACTTCTTTTATCATCCTGTATATATTGGTAAGGTATTTACATATATGCACACAAACAAACAATTAACTGTTTCATAATAACGTGGCCATGCCACAGAAACTAAACTTCTACTTGTTTTCTGAAATCATAGGTACAATGAAATTTTTGGCAGGAAAGCATAGGTCACAAGGTATTGTTCTGAATAAAATATCAAAACTATTATTCGATAATAGATAATTGAACGTAGTAATACTAGTAATGTCCAGATATCCAGATGCATTTGATCTTCTTTAAATAATTTCTTGCCTCCTCCACTCCTCCATTCAATTTTATTTATTTTGTAAACCATTACACTTTCAGTGTTGTATGTATGGTGGTTTTGGGCTGCATGCACAAATATGTGCACAATTGATATAATTTTTTATGTACTTTTATTGATGTTCGCACTTGCACATTTATACAACGATATCTTCAATGGAATAAAAGATCATCATCAATCATATTGGTGATGTATAACCTTTATTATTTATGAACAACATACTATTTTTCATGTTACGAAAAATAACCACCTGAATCTAAATAAAGTGTATTGAATTTATACATTTCTCTTTAGTTATATAATAGTTCTTATATTCTTTGTTTGTAATAAGTCAGAAATTCCTCTAAGCCGAAGAATTTAAAAACTGATATTAGTTTAAAATTTAACTGATAATTAATTAATAATATTACGATATTGTATATGACTTATACAGGGTCCTGTACGTCCGTCTTTCATAACTCGGGCAGTACGCTAGATAGCCATTTAAAATTCTGGGGATGTAATATATTAAAAATATTTTCGTATATACAGGTGTTTCAACAAAAGGTGGCACAGTAAAATATTATTTTTTTAACACCTATATATTTTTACATTATTTAAGACACCAGACTGCCCTCTATTCATCCCCAGAATATCAAGGTAACCTGTTTAGCCGTTTCAGAGTTACAATAGTTTTTGTTAAAAAAATGAAAATTACATATTTCAAATAAAAAAATCGCTACGTCCAAACGCTTAGATTTTTTACAATAAAATGTATTGTGTGAATTTACGGAAGTTGGGGTGATATCGCTAAATTATTTCTTTCAACGAATATACAGGGTAGGGTATAGGGTTCAGATGTTATGCTTCCAAAAGCGTTAATTATTCTTTCTTTCATATCTTCTCCTGTTGTTGGAGTTTCAGCATAAACAATTTCTTTTACACGTCCCCATAAATAAAAATCAACATGTGTAAGGTCCGGAGATCTAGGCGGCCATCTTACAGGATCATTCCTTCCGAACCATCTCTGGGGGTAGGTGTTATTGAGATAATCTCGTACAGCAATAGAATAATGTGTAGGTGCTCCGTCATGCTGCAGCCACATTTCTTCGCGGATTTCAGGAGGGACGTTTGCCAATAATCGTAGCAGTTCAATTTGTAAAAACTCCAAGTATATTGACCCCTTTAAATTATTTGGAAAAAAATAAGGTCCTACAACATACTCGCTGATAATGCCTCCCCAAACATTAACGCTCCACCGGTGTTTCTGATCCACTTATCGGAAAATTCTTGGATTTTCATCTGAATAATAATGAAAATTATGTTTATTTACCGATCCATTTTTGTGAAAAGTGGCCTCATCAGAGAATAACACTTTTTTAAAGAAAGGGGGATTTTCTCGTAATTTATCATTAGCCCAATTACAAAACGCAACACGTTTTTCAAAATC
>JAFFZR010028699.1:0-11129 GCA_018397195.1 Lethrus apterus | reverse complement strand
CACTTAGGCTAAATCAACAAGAAAAAGAGTGATCAGGTACGAAATACATAAGAACGACTAGAAAAGAAAGCTTAGTAAGGTTGGTAGGACGTATACGGCGGGAAGATATTCGGGGAAGAGGAAATTATAGCAAGGTTCAGATGGGTAACAAATATTGGATGGGGAAGGATTATAGGAGGTGAATATTGTGTGGTAGATAAGCGGGAAAACTGGCTGGAAGATTGCGACGTATTAGGCTGAGAAGTAGCATGGAGGAAGAAAGGCAGGTGCGCAAAGTGGAACATGAGGAAGGAGGAGAAAGGGTAAAGGTGCTACGAAAAAAAGACGTTGAGGAGAAGAATTAAATTAGTTTATAACTTAATTTTCTTGGTTGGTTGTGAATAATATTGAATTGTGAAAGAATGTGTATGAATAAAAAAATTTTTAACACTTTACTTATCACATAAATATCTCAGTAATAAATTGTGATGCACTCTTAGATCTATAAATAACATTTTCGGCACGAAATTACGACGTTAAATTTCCACTTAAATTCGAACCGATGCGTTATAATGAATAATTCCGGCGGCGCGGCGCGGGCGGTGGAACGCAAGACTTCCGCGAGATTTCCTTAATTTCATTTCGCTAATCCCCGAAGTCGATTCGTGCAAAAGGAGTCTTTTTCGTTCCCGGTAATCAAGTTGGGAAACGTCTGTTCGCTGGATCCTAAATGTGTCGCGCCATTGTCATGTCGGTCACGCGTACCCTTTACGATGCGGTGCATACCGATAGGGGCACCGACGACGAATGCAGTCATCTCCGTTGCGCTGATGACTGTTTGTCTGAACGTGGCGGTCGTAGCGATTTTCTTACGTGGGTCGTTTCGTTTCACGTTTCGATCGTGCTTCGATGGAATCCCTAACCAAAAAAAGAAAGTATAGAAGAATTTTAAGATTTTCAATTTTGACTTTTTCCATGTACCATTGTTACCTAAAGGAAATAAATTGTATTATTAATATTATTATTCTTAGAATATAAATACAAAAAACGTCAAATGGAGACTGATCTGGAAAACAGGAAGATAATGTTTGATAATTATCACTAGTTTACAGCCATTTTGTGCACTAGGTGCCACTATATTTTTCTTGTGTACTTTGGCCCTCCAAACTCCAAAATTGCATTAATTTTTTTTTGTATGTATACGTTTTCGAGATATGAATTTTTTTAACTTTTTCTTGGTTTTTTTCGGAGGTAGTTTGACTATTTGAAGCATATCTCGAGTTAGGAACGACCAATCTCGCCGTTCGACACATCAAATTAAACATAATCGAATCACCAATAAATGTTACTAATATTGTTTTTCAGTCGCTTCAGTAGTTTCAGTGCAATGGGCCATCATATGACAAAAAAATTTTTTTTTGGCCCAAATCAAAATCGACAGTTCAATCTATCGCCGAGGAAAGGTATAAATCGTGGAAATATACCAGTTTCTTATTTTTTACATAGAGTTTGCACTTTTACGAAGAGAAAAAGGTATTTAGAATGAAAATCTATGTAAAAATGCCGAAGTTATGATCAATTATATGTGAAAGCACCAAAATTCAATTTTTTCTCAATTTTTGTATTTTTTCCTTATTTATAGCGTATAATGCAGTTTTATTCATTCCATTTATTTTCATAGTACTATTTCAATATAATATGAGATTATTAGACATAATTTTGGCTCCTGCTTTGTCTTCTGTTTATTTTGGAATCCGTTTTTCATATGAGGCACCAGATATAATCTCCCATCATTCCCTGATCCCAAAATCCTTGGTAGCGCCGCTCAGTATTTTTATTTCTCGGTGGAACCTCTCACCATGCTCGTCACTAACGTCACTGAGATTCTCCGGGAAAAAATAATTATATGTCATTCATTTTTTGTCATTTTTCCAACAGGCGTAAATATGTCTCTGAAGATTCATTTTCAGCATTCTCACCTTATTTCGCCCTCGGAGAATATTTGTGACGTTAGCGACGAGCATCGTGAGAGATTCCACCAAGAAATGACCATTGAGCGGCGCTACAAGGGATTTTGGGATGAGTGAATGACAGGAGATTATATCTGGTTCCTCATAAGAGAAACTGATTCCAAAATGTACAAAGGACAATACTGAAAGAGTACAAAAAAAATAAACGTAGTTATACGTTATAAATAAGGAAAAAATACAAAAATACAAAAATAAAGAAAACATTGAATTCTGGTGATTTCATATATAATTGATCATAACTTCGGCATTTCTACATAGATTTTCATTCTAAATACCTTTTTCTCTTCGTAAAATTGCAAACTCTACGTAAAAAACAAGAAACTGGTTATATTTCCACGATTTATATTTTTTCTCCGCGATAGATTGTATTATCGATTTTGATTTCGGCAAAATACATTTTTTTTTTGTCATATGAGGGACCATTGCACTGAAACTAATGAAACGACTGAAAAACAATGTTAGTGACATTTATTTATGATTCGATTATCTTTAATTTGATGTACCGAACGGCGAGATTGGACGTTCCTAACTCGAAATATGCTTCAAATAGTCAAACTACCTCCGAAAAAAAAACAAGAAAAAGTTAAAAAATTCATGTCTCGAAAACGTATCCATACAAAAAAAAATTAATGCAATTTTCGACTTTGGAGGGCCAAAGTACACAAGAAAAATATAGTAGCACCTATTGTACAGAATTTTTTTAAAATTTGTAAACTAGTGTAATTTGTCTTATTCAACTGTTCTTTAAAAACGTTGTCATCAGTACAGCTTTCTTTAATTTTGTATTTTCGACAAACTCAACCGCTTTCCTTGGTTTGTCTGCACGGTCAAGGTAATTCAAAAGCGTCGAAACAGATTAGCGTTGGTTGCAGGATTACAAGCCGCAAATTTACAAACTTTATCATATAAACAATAAACTAATGTGAATCGTAAACTTCGTTAGTCGGGAA
Source organism: Lethrus apterus (assembly GCA_018397195.1). NCBI lineage: Eukaryota > Metazoa > Arthropoda > Insecta > Coleoptera > Geotrupidae > Lethrus > Lethrus apterus. The sequence continues at coordinate 8,170 of JAFFZR010028699.1, read as the reverse complement.
TAAATTTGAATTTGAGTCTCATCGGACGTGCATCTATCGTCAATTGTTGCGATTTTTAAACGATTCTCGACGTTTCTTTTCCATTAAAATTGCGCTTGTTGATTTTTGTTTTCGTTCCATAAACGTGTGACGAATAAACTAGCTATGTGGACTAGTACGTATTAAACTTAAAGCATCATCCTACGACAACCAAACATAGACGCACAATTTCCCCAGTTCCCAGAGCAACGCCCGCCGTCGAAAACTCTATTTACGTGTACAGTGCTTTTTCTATTTACGTGTACGCTGTCGCCCGATTTCAATATCGGCAAGTGATGCAATATATTATTATAATGCAGTGAAGTACGCTCCATTTATCCCCCTACTATAGTGGCGTCCGCATCCGAATAAATAAATTCAATATGCGTTACCTTCGCGAAAGATTTGCTATTTTACACGAAATAGATATGCGAAGGTGATGCGCGCAAAACATTAATATATCGGATATTTCGATCGGAATATATTACATTTCGCGGGAAATTCCTGCTCTATTGCGCATTCCAATAACTCCGGCACTCTTGGGATGGAATTTCCACGGTGGTGCGAACGTGCACGGGGAAAAGTAGAAATCAATACGTCATACCTGACCGATCCGGCAAGCTTAATTCGTCGTAATTTAACGTGTAATCGAATGCATTTATTTGTGGCGATTAAAAATTGACTTGACGACCACTAAATCAAAAGTCAATCGTTTGTCAAATTGTAACCCGAGGCAACTCGCCGACCTACAAATGTGATAGCGCTGGGTGTGTGAATACCCACGTTGGGCGCTCCACGCTCTAGGATATAAAACACGCGACCGTACTTCCTGTTTTAATGTTTTCTTCGATAACATTGCTCGGTAACTTAATTAGATGAGAATGAATGTGTCTTCTGGCCCAGTTTGTTGCTTTGATCTCCGGTTACAAAAACAAGGAATCTACAGTAGTGAGTTAGGACGATCTATTTATTTTCTGATGTGTTTCCAGCGTTGCAATTTTAAAACATTTCATGACAAATAAGAAGTGGTTTGTTTAATTAATATTTACACAAGAATGGGGATTCTTTTAATGTCATTGAAGAATAATGGCTTTCGATTGACGCACGAGCAAGTAACATCTATTGTCGTACGCTTTATCATCATCAGATTTTTTGGATTTTTTATACACTTTCTCTTAAAAGCTAATCATTTGATAATAAGGTAACGGTACAGTTCACATTTTATTCCTTTTCTAATTCAATCGTGAATTGTCGCGGCGCAAACCGTGCATTTCCATAATTAATATTCGAGCCGCATTCGGCCATTCATCACCGGTTTTTGCAATTAGAGCGTTTATTGTCAACTCACGCCGACCGTGTCAATATTCGAGCAATAAATCAATTAAACGTGATGTTTATATTAAAATACGCAAAAAGGACAACTGAGTCGTGAAGGGCTTTTATCGTTGCGTTTTGTGATTGGCGTTAATTGTGTCGAAGGTGCATTTTAGTCGTTCGAATTGTATTTTTTGCGTGATGATTTTCGCGCCGAATGTTTAATTAACGAACGCGTAACGAGCGCTATTGTATTAGGAATTTTGTGTTTTTCGTCATCGGAAGTTTGTTGAAGTGTAACCGACGATGCTGCTTCGAAACTTCTGGTTGGAAAGTTTTCTTGTTAGTTACTTGCCTCGTGTTTTATTTAAAAAGAAGTGAATTCCATTGCCTTGTTGGAAAGATCACATTTTTTAAGAATATAATTAATTGTCATAATAAGAGATAACATTTTAAAATTCTCTATATTATCTACAGCCACTTTTTACTGATACTTTCCATATACAATGTGTCGCACTTTAGACGGCACCACCCCTGTATTTTTTTATATATTATCGATTTAAAAAATTTCTTTTTTCTGATTATACCCCTCACTAAATTGTACTTTTAGGGTATGTTACTTTCCCTTCACGGTAAAATCCTAGTCTACTACGATTTAAAATAAACAGCAAAATTGAAGAAGTCATATTAGGGATTTTTTTATCAAAAAAACTTGTTAATAAAAGTTGTTCAGAATCATTTAAATAAGCTAAATCAAAAATTTCATCAAAAACAAAAAATATTGAAAATCTCTATAAAAAAATTTCCGAGTCCAAAAAATGCGAGTAATAATCTCACAAGTTTGCAATGATTTGTTATTTTACTCTTCTAATTCAATACAATAACAAAAAACGATGCTTAATTACTTAAATAACCGTATTTTCAACTAAATCACAATTAGCATGCTTAATTACTTAAATAACCGTATTTTCAACTAAATCACAATTAGCATGTGTACATTTGGACATTTTTTGAGATTTTCAATTTTGTTTGTTTTTAATGAAATTGGATTTAGCTTGTTTGAACGATTCGGAACAACTTTTATTAACAAGTTTTTTTGATAAAAAAATCCCTAATACGACTTCTTCAATTTTGCTGTTTATTTTAAATCGTAGTAGACTAGCATTTTACCGTGAAGGGAAAGTAACATACCCTAAAAGTACAATTTAGTGAGGGGTATAATCAGAAAAAAGAAATTTTTTAAATCGATAATATATAAAAAATATACAGGGGTGGTGCCGTCTAAAGTGCGACACACTGTATAAAGAAAGGTATAAAGAATATGAACATTTGGAAGATATGGGGAAAGGAACGACTGAAATTTCGCGTAATTTCGAAGAAATTCGTCAAAAATCACCATTTTAACATTGATTTTTTGACGATTTTTTTCACTTCTTCAAACTCGCTCAAAATCTTATTGTAGGTTACGTTGACAAATGATGAATATAATGTCCACATTGAAGGGTAGCCTATGTTTTAGCCGCAAATGAAAAAATAGCAAATTACTTTAAGATATATAACTGTTCTAGGTTTACAAACCTGGAACAGTTATCCTCGATTTAGGTTCGAGATAGCGCCTTGTTTTATTAAATTCGTCATCATTTTCCAACAAATGAGAAAATTTCATTCAGTTTTGAATATTTTCGACTCGAAGGCAAAGTTCAGAGGTTTATAGTTGCTTCATACTCTATCGCTAAATCAAAAAAAAAAGGAAAAGAATTATTTAAAAGAAATGTTGGCATGCTGTGACTGTAGGACTACTGTGTCCAGTTATGGCATTATCGACAGTCGATATTATGTGCTTTTCCTCATATTGAGTAACATTTCTAGTTGGGTATTTGTGAAACTTCAATCATTATATCTAGAAAAACAATGAACAAAACTATTCTGTTTAAAAAGAATAAGATTTGGATATCCATCAGTATGGTTGGATGGATTGGGACTTGAAACATTAGTTGAACAACAAAATTTAGAAAATGCGCTTTTGTACTTTAACAAAACTTCTATGATACAAATTTGTTACGAGATTCCAACCTGTACACGATAGATAGTTGTTCGTAAATGTAAATCTCCTTTTATCAGCAATACCACAAGCGCATTCCATAATATGCGGCATAAATCAAACACAAGTACAGAAATTTCACAAATAGCCGCATTCAAATGCGAAATTGCTCGGACGATGTGCCCTCGTAATCATATAAACGCACCTTGCATAAATCAAGTTAGCGAAGAGAGAATCCAAGAGGTGTGGCCGTGGGGCTGACGTGCATCGCACACACATCGACACTCGCGAAAACAAAAACGTGTAATTTTCGCGATTTTAGTCGGAAAATCGTCTTCATAAACACGATTCGTTCGTGCATAGGCGTCCTTCCGTGAAATACGGGTGGTCTGTCTTCGGAGTTTCCCGTGTCACCTTCGCGTGAATTATGAGACCTCTTGTTACGATGAATTGTTACGAGAGCTGAATAAAATGACCGCAAATTGAAATCACAATCAACTCGGCCTTTTTTTCGCCCGTTCGTACATGTGTAATTTTTTTGCTTCGTATTCACGACGTGTGTAAAAAATTGCAAATTCGTACGAAGTTTATTTGTTATTTTTGGATCATATTTATTGTCGAGATGACATTTTTTTATATTAAACCGTTTCAGAGATGAATAACGACGCGAAGCCGATTTATAGTACGAAAGTGAAAACAACTTTCAAAAACGTGTTCAAAAACATAAAACGTATGAATTTTTTTCAATTTTCAAGTCGGTCCAATAAATCCCGCGCTACACGCTACACCAATCACGAGTCGCGCGACAATCGCAATTATTGCTCCTTTCCATTTGCATGAAATCTCAGATATTCTCACCTCACTCACAAGTTTACAGATTATTTTGTCTTTAATTTCCATTTTTTTTTTTTTTTTATTTTTAAAGTACCTTACGAAATGAAGAGGACGACTAGTGAAGGATGAGTAATGATCTGTCATCAAAATACTAAAATAAAATCAAATTCATTCTGTTTGATGTACTTATTTCTACAATTCTACATTCACATCTATTTACCTGCACAATATACTTGTCTCTATTTAGTGAATGCATCTTGTGTTGGCAGATTATCATTTATTATTTAAACCAAAAGGTGTAGGTTAGGAACCATTGACAGATTAACCGTTGATTAACCATTTATACAATTGAATAAACTGAGCTAGTAGAGAGATGAGCGTCTCATCTCATATAACTGAGATGAGACAAACGGCAAAAGGAAAGCAGCATATATTAAAGAGGAAAACATCGTTTGTCGAATGTAATAATCCGCAACGACTTGATTTTTCAATTCGCTCGTGAATTTATAGTTACGTACGAGCACGAAAGTAATAACTATAACGTAAATCTCGAAACGAAAATTATTTATCGCGCACGTACAATAACAATATTATGCGTTATAACTCGCATGAGCATTTAAATATTAATTAACTCTTTATAGTTTGTAAGTGACAGCACTGGACGATAAATAAACGAGCGCTTGGTTTAAAGAAGTAGATGATAAGTGGCATAAGTAACCAAGTTAACAATTACCGAGAAGGACAGTCGGTAGTTTTGTATGTTAGAATCATTGACATGAAAATTGTAGACTTCCATGCTCACATTAAACAGTATTCTGTAATAAATACGTCAGGAGTGTGTTGAATTATATTGAAAGGATATACTTAACATGAAAGACAGTGTTATGTTTTTTCAACAACTTTAAAAATGTTGATTTTACGGGATGATCTATGTCAGGGGTTTTTAACCTGTTTTGGTTGCACGGACCGCTTTGTCTGTCAGTTGTAGGCCATGGGTCCCTCCACATTAATAATATATTACGTGATATATATATTTCTTCAAAAATTGACACAGAATTTTGTATTCATTGTTTTTTCCCATTCCAGCTCACGGACGCCCTGAAATCTTACTACAGACCCCTGGGGTCAGTGGACCCCGGTTAAAAAATACTGATCTATGTGTAGCATAAATATCCTTCAAATCTAAAATAAGGACGAACATAATTTCAATCAGAAATTTTCTGCTGTCCATAAATGAATGAATAAATCATTTTTTCCATAAATTCAAAGGCAAAAATCGTAATGAAATTTTTTCAGACATTCATATTATTATTACCTTAAGATTGATGTTTTCATTATTTTTCGAATAATTGAAAAAATAAAGCTCCATCAACACTTTTAAAATTACTCCACTATTATATCGATAAAGTGAACCAATTGAAAAGCAATCTATTTTATTTTAGGTCTATGTTCATATAAGTATTTACATACATAACCCGTACAATATCGGCCACAAATGACCATCATCAAAACTCAACTAGAACGGTGATGCGAGAAAAAGATAACGAACTTTATTATCATTGTTGTTGTTATTGTTGGTGCTGCTGCTGGCGTTTTCTTTGTGAGTTTGTGAGGTTCGGCGATAAAATAGTCTCTATTGTTGAAACTGTCAGCCAGGACCACCACAGTTACACCTACGTAGTCATTACGAAAAGTACGTCTTTCTAGTTGAATTATTCATCGTCTACGCTTAGATTTATATCAAAAATGCATTATAAAAATTTATTCATCGCATTTATCGGTTATTAAAAAAGTTTATGTACATGTATACATATAATAATCAAACGCAAAGTGTGCCGTTTACAAAAAAGTGATAATTAATTACGTCGCTGCTGAATAACGTGCTTTCATTTCGTCATGTTAATTAAAGCACGATTTCATAAATAAGCGCGAGGAAAAGGTCATCGAGTCAGCGTACACGACATACGCGCGACTTGAAATTCCAATGTGGGTTAAATCTATTGTCGAATAAATTTTTCAAAGAATGCGTCTCACAAGAACAAACTGAAAAATGTAATCGAACCTAATACCGTTTCTAACGATCGTAACTAATGCTTAATATTGACGGAGGACCCGATAAAATGTCACATCGACCAAATATTTGTTAAGTCTTACTTATATATCAGTTTGGAAATAATAGACTCCCAATATAAACGACTCAAAGCTGAATTTGGACTCCCCATGTTGAAACTGTGTCGCGTTCGTTCGTGGTCGTGAACAATGCGAGACGTAGGTGATCTTTTATTAATTTAAATAATTTTGTGTTTGTCACTTTTATAGCTAGTTCGGGTTAGTATCGGTTACACACCGTATACGCCTTCTTTTTTATACACGAATTGCTGTTTGTCATTGAATTTAAAAAACGAATGAATATATTTTTAAAAATAAAGGTCAAATTGGCATATATCATTGTTCTTTAAGTTCATTTAAACTTTACGATAACGGCCCGTCGAGTAATAATTAAACGCGCATCGCATTCGTAAACGTCACTATTTAACAAATTTTACGATGATAATAATACAAAATCCGAGCTTTTTTAGAGATGATGTAGGAGAAGGCGCTTATTGTAAATGATAAACATTGATAACAGAGTACGTGCCTTCAGAATATTAAGTAACATTACCATAATGTCCGCTCGCATTACATAGTTTATTGTAGGGGGTGCCATTCATCGACATTTTCGGAAATCACATTAGACGTATTCTCGCTAATCCAAATGAAAAAGTACATCGACGGGAACTGCCGAGAGTAGGAAGTTGGCGTTTGCGTCTTATCGCGCTTAATTGTGTTTTATTGTACGATTTTACTGCTACCATTGTTGTACATACGAACGTAGGAGAATTGTCTCGTGAACACAAACGAACTTAATATTTTTTCTTGTCACACGAACAATTGCGGTTATCATTTTTAACGTTGGAAATAATTCATTCGGATGTAACGCATTTGTAATCGTCTTCGTGATTAACATTGTTTCGTTGAAGATTTAACGATAGATTAATTTTCAACCATTTTTTATTTTTTGATGAAATCCAAAAATAATTATCAATTTACTTCAAATAAAACATGTAACGTTCATACACAAATTTATTTCCAACCCAATAAAAAAATTTTAAAAATCAATCGAAACAACGATCTTTATGGTTTGCTGTGACATCGCCACAATGATACTACGAATTTATTATGTGGCGTTAAATCGACGATTTACATCTCGAACGGAATTCCACACAAATTTTAATAAGGCGGTCGGCCGTGCATTATCAATTTATAAAGTAAATCAGATTCTGACGACCGAGCGTTATGGACGAACTTTCGAGCCGCTATCGCGAATAAATTGTTGATTTGCGTAACGTATTGTTTAAGGTGCCTTTGTCGGCGAAATTAAGTACGGCGCGACGTTTAATTTTCAGTCGGGAGGGACGCACATAGAACGGAGTGAACGCGCTTATCTAATGACCTAACCTTGTTTCGCTGAGATATTACCGTGTAATTTCTACACGATATTCATAACAATGACACTAAAATATGATCATTCGGAGGTATTAACATGCAACAGACGATATGCGTTTTATTGTATGTTTCTGTGTCGTTCGGAGCATGTGTTGCAAGAAAATTACTAATGTTCAAGCTGGGTTACTTAATCAGTTATGTATAAGGGTATTACTCACAGATTTTAAAATAATTTCGATTGTATATATACAGGGTGTACCAACTAAGATGGAAAGTTCAATTGCTCCGTTATTATTAGTAAGTCAGTTCTGAAACTTTGTATGCATTAATAATTCAAATTTCTCTATCAACTAAAAATATGTACAAAGATGGTCGACTTCCGGTTATACCGGAAGTCGGCACAAACTTTCTTATTTTAAATGCAATACCCTATTTTTTATTATCTTTTTGGATTTTCCATAAAAAATAAACACCAGT
>JAFFZR010028698.1:0-11130 GCA_018397195.1 Lethrus apterus | reverse complement strand
CAATTCAAAAATGTGTTGAAATATAGGGTGTTCCATAAGAAAAAGTATAACTTTGATATGCCACTCTTTTTTGGAGCGGCCTGTATATTTGAAAATATTTTTAAAATGTAGCCCTTATTGACTTACATAATCCACCTGCAACAGAAGTTGGAGAATATATGTCGTTTTGCCGTAAAACTCCGTGGCGTCGGTGGTGACTCACCCTGTATATATTAAAGTTACTCAACTAACAATAGTTAGGGGAATTTTGGAATAGAGAGCGCCGAATTTATTCATAAATTTTGAAGCGTAGGAGTATTAGGTGAGGAAGTATTTGCGCAGGAAAAGTATTAGACGCTATGAAAGAATGCACACATTTTAATACAATATAAAATTAAACCAATTAGCTCCTTATTACGATGGGAATAACCTAACGATATTTCAAAAGTGGCACCTACCAATATGGCGTTCGCGCCGGATTTCCCTTCCGTTTCATGGCTTCACACCCCTTGCCCTCAAATTCGGCTTATGCTCCATCCTCTCTCTTATATCATCCTAGATTAAAAATAGAGCGCTACACGTTTTCATTGTTGAGCAAATATTTTAAAAATAATGAAGGTTTGGCAGCCACAGTTCGCAATTTTCGTACACAATATGGCCGTAATAGTGATTTAACTTCATCATCTCCAAAATTCACGCAAGATTTGAATTTCGCGCCATTTATGCGGTAAAGTGATGGCAACGAAAAAAAAAAAGACAGCTGACAGTTCAGGGTTATTAAAAACGGAGCGCTACACGAAAGAACAACGCGTTTTCGTTGTTGAGGAAATATTTTAAAATTAATGAAAGTTTGGCAGCCACAGTTCGCAATTTTCGTACAAAATATGATCGGAATAGTGATTTAACTTCATCAACTGTGAAGAGATTAATTTAAAAAATTAGCGAAACTGGATCAATTAATGATTTTAAACACTCTGGCCGTCCTTCAATAAGTCGTTCAACACAAAACATCGAAACAGTTCGTAAGAGTGTTGCTGAGAGTCCTGGAACATCAAGAATTGGACATTTCGAAAAGCTCTCTACAGCGTATTCTCGCGAAAGATTTGCATCTTCATGCTTACAAAGTTCAATTGACTCAATAACTGAAGCGTACTGACCACGCACAGCGAATAGAGTTCGTTGAATTAATTATGGAACAACAAGTGGATGCTGATTTTTTGAACAAAATAATCTTCATCGATGAGGCTCATTTTCATCGTGATGGCTTGTTTAATCGATCAATCGCATTTGGGGTTCAGAAAATCCAGGAGTGAATGAGAAACAAATGCATCCACAACGTATCACTGTTTGCGGATTTTGGGCTGGAGGCATCATCGGACTATTCCTTCTTTGAAAATTCGGCTGGTCAGGCAATAACTGTTAATGGTCGCCATCGCGACATGATAATTTTGTGCTTAAATTGCAAGATATGGATGTGGACGACATGTGGTTTCAACAAGACGGTGCCACATGCCATACAACCCGAGAAACAATTATTCAATTCAATTCAACTGCATGAGTCATTTCGTGGTCGCGTAATTTCTCGTTTTGGTAATTTCATTAATTTGGCATTTATTGTCACACACAAACATACTAAAAATTTATATTTATAAATCTTCATCAGTAAGGATTTAGCCGAAGCAAGTACCAACGAAAGCTAGTTGCTTGGCTTTCCGATTGTGCTGACGGTTTTTGTCCTCCGTTTTATTTCCTTTGCAGGATTTTTTTTCCATTTTCATGCATAGATTTCCATCGTTCTCGAGCAGTTTTGGAAAAAATTTTCTTCCAACAGTCTGATTTTAGATATTCTCTCAGAAATTTTTTTTTACTAGGTGTTTTCCTTGATCTTATTCCGGAAACGGATCTTCTTAATGACTGAGGGTGTTGTTTGTTGCCGACTACATTTTTAATTTTACGTTCTCTGTAGGCCTGTTTTTCCTCTTCCGTCATTGCGATCCATTTTTCTTTAGCGGATTTTGAGAAACCTTTTCTCCAACACACTGAGCTGTTCGTAAACTCTTTAAGAAAATTAATATATGGGTTTTTGCTTGTTCCCTGTCTGGAAATTGATTTTCGAGGTGTAGGTGATGATATGTCAGCCATTCTATAAAATTTAAATATGTTCTAAAAGAAATTTCAAAATATTTGTTGGCAAAACTATCAGAATTGTCCGACCAGATTGTCAGATATTTTACTTAGGATACCGATTTGTACAAAATGTAACTTACGTAAAATATAATCTGTCAATTACGGTGATCAATAAATAAAAAAGTGTAGTTTAATAACGAGTTATAATTATTAACGGCTACAACAACGGTGTCCCCATATGATGCATTCTTTGTATACCGATAGTTATAATATTTTTTTAAAAAATGGAGTGAACTGGTGATCAACTTTATCTGGCCAGCCTTCTCGTAGCCATTCCATTACTTGCTTCAGTGTTGCGTCCTTCTCTGTTTGCTCAGCAATTTCTTTATGGGTAATGGGGTTTCTGGAGGCATTTTCAACGATTAATACTTCTCCGTACAACTTCCTGACGAAAAAGAAGTCACGAAGACAACAGATATAATAAAAGAAAAAGTTAGCGACACACAATACTACGAAGATTCGGAGTAACAAGAATTAGAACCAGAGGACATTCCCAGGAAGAAAGAAGAGGACACTTGGAGTCAGAGAGGGGCACAAAAAATAAACCGGAAACGATAGAATAAGAAGACCAAAACGCCAATGTGTCGGGAATAGTAAAAACCGATATAGAGACAGTATTTTGGAAGTCAGCGTTGTCGAGGGGATAAAGGATTTACTCCAGGTGAAGAAACTTCCAGAAAGGAAGGGGTGTCAGCGCAGGCTGACCATGGCTACCTCCACGGCGACGTTGTGTAAATCCTTAAGTTTTCGCGGAACTCATGACCGAAGCCACAAATTGGTGGTCGGTTTTTCTTGTTAGTGTGCCTTTTTGTTTTGTTTACTCCTTGGCTACACCGTACTGATGAGGACCAATGAGTCCGAAACACGTGTCTACGGTTTGCTCTTGTAGTGCGGGCTTGACCGATATTTTTATCACTTAGTTGCCTTTAAGCTTTTTTCTCGCGATGAATCCTATGCTTTTCGATGCCCGGGCCCGTGACAAAAGTCTCAGAATTGGGCGGCCCTGGATTACACTACATTGTGACATTTTTATATACTTGTATGTCATCCACTTCTTCTGTGATTGGTCGCCGACTGCGAGGGGCAACTTGAACATCGAAAATTCCAGAACGAAAGCGACTGAACCATCTTTTGGCCGTTGTTTTTGATAACATATCTTGCCCGTAAACAGCACAATTTTTTTCACGGGCCTGCGCAGCATTTGTAGCGTAGTTTTACGAAAAGTTCCCTCATCTTCATGGCACAATACGTTACGTTTGAGTAAATGAATTCCAACACGTTTTGCACATCTACTAGCTTCAAATGTCTGCTGCGACCCATATACCCTGAGATTTAAGACACCAATTCTATCTCGTGAGCGAAATGCTCGATGCTTTTTAGACTACCTAATATAATAATGATTACACGATTACTGTAGTCGAAATCATTCTTTAATTTAATGAATTATTATTACATGCAACGAATGTCAGTTACTCCAACAATAAGTATCAATATAAGTAAAAGAACTTGCAATCTGTTAATTCAAGAACCTTTATACAGTACCGACTCTTGTACCGCCAAAGTGGGCACGTATGTGCGTACATACATTCAACCTAATAGTTTGTTTATGTCAGTTCCTTATATAGTGGGTCTCCCGACAAAAAAAAATATACGACATTCCACGTCGAATAATTTCTGAGACCTCTCACCATATAACAGCGTGTATTCTGACTAAAATTTTGCAATCGTTAATACTAATCATTTCCCACTAACGTAAAAGATAAACATAAATGGTATTCTCAAACGTGATAACTGGATAACACTGCGTGCCTTTATGGTGAAATCAAGTTTTTACACCGTTTACTTAAGTATTCACGTTAACACGATTATTATTTATTTAATACTTTCAACATTATACTAGTCGTTTTAAACAAGCACTTACAACATGCACGATTAATTACTACATAAATAGTTTAGAAAGAAAACAAATTATTATGATTATTATAATTTACATAGTTAATTAAAGGACTAGAAAGAATCAATTACAGCCAACACTCCTCTTAATTTATCCTTGCTACCCTTTTCATATTTTTACACTTTCAATCATTTCAAAAAAAAAAAATTGAATATTTTCTTGTGCATCACCTTAAATTCTCACAATTTTATGATTTAATCTTTGATCTTTTGTTGTAATTTAATTATCAAAGGCTAATTAAATTTATTAGCATATACATTATTAGAACGAAAAAAAAATAATGTAAAATTTTGATTAGCGATAAATTTATTGGTTGGACCTCAAAAATCAATTTGCTGTGAATAGAAATAATCGAACTAGAACATTTTCTTAAATATTTAACAAACTTTTTCGGAACGTTTATTTCTAACATAAAAGTCGGCAGGACAAAGTCAACGGTACGACCCTTAAACCATACCATATCTTGTGGTAATAACGCGCGAGTAAAATGTTAATATCTGAACCACATGTGCACGGTTTGTTACATTCCTTACTTAAATTTTTTTAAATCTTACTGTCGAGACAAAAACTAAAAAAAAATTTGCAAACTAAGTAAGTCGTAATTAATCACATATTAAATATTTAAAAAATAATTTATAAAATCAATAAAATAACCGGAAAATTAATTTAATCTACTTATGCTTTGGCATAGCACATTGGAATGGTAAATTACAAAAATGCTTTGCATACAATGAATATGCATGTTAAAACAGATGTTACCTTTCAAACATCGTCGTGGAAACTATTTGCACTAAGATTAGTTGGAATTCCTGTTGATAACGAACGTTGTCGTTCAACAGCTTTTTCCGTCTAAATAACTGGAGAAATTTTTGAATGTAAAAGTGCTCAAAATGGGGAACTTTTCCAAGTACACTAAGTTGATGCTTTAATGATTTATGAAAATTTTAATTATTCAAACTAAATATGAAAGTCGTCAAGTCATTTTTGTACCAATATAATATAGTGAGTTTTATGAATCTATCCCTTGTATTATTAATACGAAACGAATCAAATGACACGGCCATTCAAATCAAAATCAGCTTTACTTGATAGTAGTAGCACATTACCAAACTGCATAATCAGGCTCGTGTTGGCATCCACGCCCTCGCCACAGCTTTAAGGTATCAAAATTATCAAATTTTAACTGAGATATGAGTTAAAATTTGGTAATTAGCAAAAGTATAGGTTGTATAATTGTAATGCACACCTGATGGGGTTTTAAAAATTTCAATTTTGTGAGGTTACATTCCATCAATTATTTCCATGAGCAGCACTAACAAATTATGAAAAAAAAACTAAATTAGTTACATTAGTTGTAATAATATTTACAAATAATATGGATTTTTTAAAACTTACTATTCTTCTGTATCAATAATGTTCATTCAAATGCTCATTAAAGGAATTATGATTAATAGTAAATTATTTAAATGTACCTAAACTCAAACATTGAAAATCAAACCCTTTAGTCGGCGTTACTTAAGGGGACTGGGTTTATAGCATGTTATTCGAAACCCGCCAAACGTGTTAAACATAAGGGTACAAAGTCGTAAAATTCAGTGAGATTATAAAAAAATTAAGTCCTGGCAAAATATTTTGGTAAAATGTTTTAGAATAATGCCCAGTTGCACAAAGCTACGATTAATTAAGCCCTATACTTTATACAGTCTGTTCACTGGAACATTTTACAATAGCTAACTTTTTTATTTAAAGAGATACAAACTTGGTTAAATGGACAAAGATTAAGTACCTTGCAATGCGCATTTCGCGCAATAAATTATAAAACAAAATAACGTCGCGTTACTAAGATACAAGCATAAAGATTAATTTTTTAAATTAAACACCTGTATATTTTTAAGTTGCTCTGGCTGCCTGCTATAATTAATTATCTTTTTTTTTTTTTCTTGAGCGAGCAACCAAATTAAAACTCAAGTTGTGCAATAAAATATATTTATTACGACACACAATATTAAGAAATATAATATCAACCAAGAATTTGACACTAATAATTAATTATAACACAACGAGTTAAAAAATAAAGTAATAAAATAATAAATAACAAAAAGAAAAAGAACTGTTGTTATCGATCCTCCTCTTGCAAATGTTTTACAAATGTTTTTCATCCTTCGGACTGCACTAATACGTCTTATGCATTTCACATCAATAATAATAACAGAAATGTATTATAAATTATTTATTTACCACTATTATAATTACAATGAAATTTGCAAAATATTTTCTCCAAAACTCTTTTAATAGCGGTTTTAGAGAAAAATTATCTTATAATTAATTATAGCAGGCAACCAGAGCAACTTAAAAATATAAAAATATACAGGGTGTTCAATTAAAAAAATTAATCGTTATGCTTGTATCTTAGCAACGCGATGTTCTTTTGTTTTGTAATTTAATGCGCGAAATGCGCATTGCAAGGTACTTAAACTTTGTCCATTTAACTAAGTTTGTATCTATTTAAATAAAAAAGTTAGCTATTGTAGAATGTTCCCGTGAACAGACTGTATAGAAACCAGTGTTATAATTCATAATGTCATATAGTTATAACAAATTGTTTCTACAGAAAATACATATAGATTAAGTAATTTGCGTTAGTGCAACTCGGCATTACTTTTGTCATTTTAATTATTGTTTATTTCTATATGGAAATTAAATTTCATCAATACTGAGGGATTTCAGCTTTTATTAAACTACAAGTTGTAAATTGAAAAAAGGTTGCGATTAAGTATTAATATTGCCAAATATAGAAGAAATTGAAATTTGCAATTAATGTAAATATTTCACTTTTAAGAGATTATTTATATAAAATATAATTCAATTAAAAATGGAGCACAATACAAACAGTAGATAGGTCAAGGAACAATAACAGTGGGAAGGGAACCTTGTTGAATTCATGTTCTATATATAGAAACGGTGCCTCAACAGGTTTTAATATCAAGTACGATTATATATACACTTATAAATAAGTCCATACAATGTGTTTGAAAGTATAAATAAAAGATATAATAAATATATACACAAAGTTAAATTCCAAAGAATATAAATTTAACCCCATTGATGATCATACATACTGTTTGCTGAAAGGTTATGAACTTATGATAAATTTGTTTTCTGAATTGGTCAGTAGGTATAATACAGCATACACAGTGTTACGAAAATTTTAATATTGGTACTTTTCAACAGTATTTACGATGTCATGACTCATGGCGAAGCTACTCTTATTTTGCCTTTTTTAATACATAAATGGGTTAACACTTTCTACAGGTTTACCATATATGGACAGTGAATAGTGACATTCATGAGAGGGTATACTATAGAGAAAACGAAAACACAAGCACCATTTTTTGTAAGATTCCAACACAGGAATGTAACAGTTCCATAATTTGGTGGAAAAGGACTGAACGGAATATAAATGTCCTGTTTACAACTGTAATTAATGATACAGAAAAATATATACAGGACGTTTCGCTTAGAAAAGCCAATTCGTGCGAGTGTAACGCATGCGTAAGATATACCAGACAGTCTTGGAAACGAGACAGAAATACAAACTCTTAATGGCGTTACGCGTGGCTGTTGCCATAGTTTTGCCACTCGTCATTCTGTCACGTGTCAACTTAAATGTTGATTATTGTTTATTATAAAAAGTGTGTTTATATTTCTGCCCTATAACTACAATACTGTTCATTGACGTATCTGTAGAATAAAGCAAATTATCTTCAAAAGTAAAAAAATAATATCGATAATAAATGTGACCGAAATAGAGCGACAATTTTTTTTTTGTAAATTTTTGTTTGTACTTATTTATTACTGAAAACAGGAAACATCTCAAAGTACTTTCTCAGAGCAACATTTTATGCAAAATCCCTATAATCAACCAGAAGTATTTCACACATTTTTGGTACTTTTTATATTGTATACATTTATGTGTTGAACCTACAAAACGAACACAGGTAAGAAACAAACAAGCTGGTGGTCAAGCAGGGTTAAATCGCAAGTAAAAATCAAGGAAAAATGGAAACAGTATTTAGCAAAGAAAACACCCGAAAGTGACGAAAAATATAAGCAACAAAGAAAATATGTAAAACAATTGGTTGGTGAAGCTAAAAGTAAATCTTGGGTAGATTTTGAAGAAAAAATGGAAAAGGATAGCAAAGGCAACCAAAAATTGTTCTACAAAGCTTTGAAAAATATAAGAATAGAGAAAACAAAAAATATACTAGGAATTAAAAATGCAAGCGAATTGTTGACGGAAAGAATACTTCCATGACACATTCGATAGAACAAAGAGAAAAAGTAACTAGAGATAAGGAAATGGGAGAAGAAATCACAAAACAACTTGAAGAAGCAATTAACAATAAAAAGGGGCAAGACCGCGATAAAATCACACCTGAGATGATAAAGAAACTGGGAAGAGAAGAGAATTGTTGTTAAATATTTTCAATAAAATATGAAAAGAAGAGAAGATCCTTAAAATCACTAAAACTGTTGGGAAATTGGGATTATAGTATCCATTTTCAAGAAAGGAGACAAGAGAGAATGCCAAAACTATAGAGGAGTAACATTGCTCAATACGTCACTGAAATTCAAACAAATTCTGAATGACAAACTCGAAGAACTTTTAGAGCCGATGTTGTCAGAATCACAAAGTGGCTTTCGAAAGGGAAGAGGCGCTCAGGATCATATCTTTGAAGGCATTAATAAGAAAGAAGAAAGAAATAAACAAAAACTGCTACACAGCTTTCATAGACCTGGAGAAAGCATTAGATAAAGTATCCCGGGAAAATTTATGGAAATTGCTAAACAAAACTATCGAGGACGGAAAATTGTTAAGATAAGCTTGCATATGACAACATACAACTATGTGGCTACCCAGAACTTGAGATCTGAAACTTTTTTAACCACAGACGGGCTTAGACAGGGAGGAGAATTAAGCCCTACACTGTTTGTTATATTTATGGACGAAATTATTAAAAACAGCAACAAAAGAGCAAATAACCTCAGTTTTGTCGTTCTAAAGTTAGCAGGGAAGGCATAGACGCGGAGTATAGCAGAATATTTAAAGTCTTAGTATTTAAGGTAATTACGAATTATGTACTTCAAAATGTCACTAAGCCCTTTTCAATGGCAGTTGTAAATTCAAATACGTTGCATTTACAATAAATATTCTGGTTACCGTTCTAAATTTTACAGCAAATCTTGGCACACTTTCACTTACATGCCACTTTAGTTTGCTTCTTTGTTAATGATAAGGCCACCTGTCCTTATGGTAAGTTTTTGATTAATTTGTTTATAATCTTTTCAATAGGTTTACCGAATTTGTGCAAATAGGTCTTTTATCGTTATATGAACATCAATACAATAATAGAATTGCCGCATCAATTAAATCTGTTTCTTCGGTTTATCGATAATTTCACTTTGACCCTCTTCCGATGTTGAAGTACTTTAGCCGTCATTTTTCTATAAAGACATGACAAACAAAGGAATTCACAAGTTTTTCGCATAGAAAAGGATTGAATTAATGTGACGCCTTGGCTAGTAATTACGTGTGTTCGAGCTCCAAGACGACATTTAATGATTAAAGGAAAAGGCCAGCAAATTAAATTTTAACGGTAATTACCATCTATAGACGTTATTTCCGTACGGTCAAGATTTAAATCTCCAATCTTAGTAACCAGTAATTACTTATATCGAAAGTTGCACGAAAAATGTTGCTAATTGAGAAAACGCCCGATACTGCATTTATAAATACCGGAAACGGTTTTAAGTCACGAAACCCAGAAATTATGCGTATTCACTTGATAAATTAATATTTTGTTTTTAACTCATTATTTTATGGTATTTTACGGTTTAGGTTAATGTTTAAACATGCCAGTTGGGAATTTTATACGAAACATATACGGGTGTCCCACGTTGGCCGCGGTACTTCATATCTCATTAATGGTTAGGTTACGAAGGAAGTTCATGAAACAAAATTTATTCAGATTCATATGTAGAATGTGCTAAAATTATTTTCAACTCTACAGGCTGTTCTGTTTTTACGGTACGCTATCTTACTTTGTTATTTTAAATGGAACATCCTATATTTAATACTCGTGTATAACGCAAAATTCTAATGTAAGTTTGTTCAATACTTTCTATACTTAAAGTTAATAATTTTCGAGATATTTGCAATTTTATAAAAAAAAAATCACATATGCAACCTATACTTGAAGACGACAGACTTTAATTAAATTTAATAGCTTCAAAACGAATTTCGATAAAATTGACCATGATACTAGATCCTATCTCAAACCGCCTTCGAAGATATTTTATCTTATACAGCCTGTCTACAGCTGATGTGCCAATTCACGATAATTCAATCCACTGTAAGCTCAGATTTTTAAATGGAACAGCCTGTATATTTTGTGATTACATATAGCTCTGTCATTGTTCTTTAATAATTATTAAGCATGTCCTATACGTCTGTTTTGTAATTTTTAAGATATTGGCGTTTCACGTTAAATAATGCTCTTTAATGAGAAAAATAATACCAGGTGTGCCAACTATCTGGGGTCGGTCTATTACGTCTTACCTATTCACTTTATTAAAAAATGTTTCAAGTAAAAGTTGTTTGGAGTCAAGTACTCTACACCATAAAATTATTCTGAAATATACAGGGTGTTTAGTTTTGCCTATACGTTATACAACTTTGTTATTTTAAATAGAACACCCTATATATCGTCACATTTTCAGATTCCCCGGAACAAAATAGGGAAAGTTTGTACTACAGACTCCATACTAAAATTGAGCGGTTTTCGAGATATTCCACTTTTAGTTAAAAAAAAAATTAATTTAGGTAGTTCTCTTTAAAAATTAATAATGTTTTTATTAACGACGATTTTGTAACGATTCGTTGGCATAATGGTAACAATGCTTCAAGTTAAACAGTCAATACCAAATATCCTCGTTATATTATACAGGAT
>JAFFZR010028697.1:0-11135 GCA_018397195.1 Lethrus apterus | reverse complement strand
TGCTTAATTGCACCGTTGTAGTAAAGTTTTTAATGTTGGACACCAACTGTCAACGGCTGTCAAAACAATGACAACTTCGTTCGTAATGGCTGATACACAATTTATTTTCGACCGACTTTCGGGTCGATAAAATGAATTTTCATAACTATCGAAGAATTGTAAATCTAATGCGTTCAATCAGAATATGTATGTTTTATAATTTTGTAATTATATAATTTGAAATCAAGCTATTTATTTTTCTTCAATCAGTAATTGTGAAACAGCCTTAAGCTTTCGTATCTTAACAACGGCGACTCACAGTCGACCAAGAAAATATTCGGCGCAAAGCAATATTGTACTGGCTGACTGCAGTGGTCATGACCGGAGTCAAAACTATAATATTGTTTTTCTGGAACATCGTTCAATGTAGGACCGCCGTTTTTACACATTTAGATTTAGGCTATGGTCAGGTATCACCTATTAAAATATTAGTACTTATTTACGGAACAACCTGTATAGATATGATTGGTATCAATGAAGTAATGTAATGTAAATGGCGGAAGTTGAAAAGCAACAAGATCGTGTGTACGTTTACCAAAATTTGTGTTTAATATACATCTTTTAAAACGTTTAAAACCTTAGTGTGTTAATTACGAAAGTCCCGTAAAACAAAGCAAAACCTTACAATAGATGTGTTTAATAAATACAAATTTGTATGTTGCGCTCTACTGTTTATAGACATACGACACACAAATATTAGAACAGAGGAAACAAAATTTATAAAAGAATCGAATCTACGGACTCCCTGGACTGCAAAGGGAAGACAGGCAAAGCAATTAAAAATAGGATGTTTAACAGTAGGTAATTGAGAATTAATGAAAAGAGCACACCAAAATGGTGGGTTGATAAAATATGACAGAAGGACAAAATCCAGAGGAAAAATTAACATGGAAGTAACTAGAAGTAAATATAGTGATGCTTCTAAAAATTAAAAGCAAATCTAGGAGAAATGTTTGGAACAAATGAGCAAGATTTAATTTTCCTCAGCGAACTCGAAAGCGAATATCAAATCATCACAACTTATGATAGGTGTACAACGTAAAATAACATAAAAAACAGGGAGTCGATAGAAGATTTTAAATAAACACAATGAGAAGGGAAGAATGGACTTTAAATAAACGAGGATATGTACTCGTATAACATAGGTAGATAACTCGCAAGAACATACTCCAGTAAGTAGGCAATTTCGCTTATCTGGGAGTGATCATATAAGAATATTACACCGAAACTAACGAAATAGAAACAAGAATTTCTAGACAAAGCAGAAGGGTAAACGCATTAAGAGCAATATTAAAAACAAACACGGCATCAAATAAATGTAAATAAAAATTTACAAAATGTTTATAACTTACGCTAAGAAACGCGAATTAAAAAAAGAGAGAAAAAATGCTTCGAAGAATTGCAGATAAAGAGAAAAAGGCATATGGTTAAGAAGTTAAGAAGAAGACAACTAAAGCAAAAAAATAGATGGTTGCGATAAATACAAAGATTCCCACCCGAAAAACAACACAGAAAGTTTTGTTTGGTCCATTAGACAACAAAATCAGATGCCTGGAGGCAGTAGAAGCGGAATATTTTTGCTTAAAATTACGTCAAAGTTTTAACCGACATGGTTATGATTTTCATATTTTACAACTGTAACTATTGAAATAGTTTACTACAGATTTGTTATCAATTTCAACATTCAAAATATCTTAAAAAAAGAAAAACAACACGTAACAAACGGATTCCGCATCCTCCAATTTCTTCTTCAACTTTTTCAGAACCTCTTCTGATTCGCTCAAACACTTTCTACAGCTCCTTCCCAACACCAAGTCCTCCTTTAACACCTTTCACCAGTGCATTCATTCGTCTCTACCTACTCCACAAAACCTTTTTCGAAAATCCTCCCCCATCCAATATTTATTTTCCTTCTCCTCATTCCCACACCTGAACCTTGCCAATGTCCGTTCTTTTACTCCACATCTTCTACCCTCCAAATACGTATTTCCCTTCTGCATTCGTTAATACCTTTCCTGCCCTTCCACCTCCCTCTATCGGCCCATCATTTTACTCACGAATTCTTTTTCCTCTCGTATTTCCAACTCCAGCGTGGACCAATCAGCACATTTCTACTCTATCTCTCTCCTATCTTGCCAGCTTCATTTAAATCCTCGCTTTACAATCTCCTCCAAAACCATCTTTGCCCAATTCGTCCTATTCCCCTTCCCCTCACTTAAATTTCATACTCTGCCATTATTTTACACGTTTTCACTACTAACATTTCTTGCCCCGTCTCAAACAGTACCACGTGCTCCGACGTGCAGCCTCATTGCTCTTTTTAGCTATTTTTTAATGTTGTTTCCACGATCATTTAGTCCTTCAACCCCAAAACTTCCGCTTCGTGCATTATTATACTCCTTATGCAGTTGCTCCATACTATCATAAACTCCTTCAAATTACCTTCCCGTTTGATCCATAACACTTTTCTCGTGAATTGACAACTAAGAATATCAAACAAATCAAAAGTTATAAATGAACAAACATTACTAACCAAAGTTTCCTGCTAGTACCTCTCAACAGATATACATACAGTGCGCCTCAAAAGTAACGCATAAATTCATTTATAGCTAACATAGAGGTTTTACAGAAAAATCCTTCAAGGGGTATAGCGATTTTGTAAAAAAGTCATTATGTAACGGTAAAAATTGTCTTTTGCGACTTCATTTTCATGGCCTACTGGGTTTCACTTTTTTTAAAATGGCATGCCCCTTTTTTATAACATTTTCGGGTAGATCAAAAAGTTCTCTTTTTGACAACATAATATGTTGTAGGGGTTTTATAACAAAATTTAAAAAATATTTACCCCCATCACGATAAATCATTAAAAAAAATTGGAACAATCATTTTCTTGCCTGTCACCTAGACAGATTTTCTTGTCATTTGATGAAAACTTAAATTCACATCAAATCATAATGCGTTTGAGCGAAACAGAAAGAATCGAAATTTTGATGATGATTGGGTACGGAGATCGTATAAGAACCCAGCAACAAGTTTGTGCTCTTTAAAATCAAGAGCATCCCGAACGGTCTATAACACAATCGACTGTGAGCAGAATTGATAAAACAGCTTGTCGATCCTTTTGGAACTGGAGGATAATCCTCATTTTTCGTCTAACGAGCTTGGCCTAAATTATGATATTAGTCAATCATCTGTCCTAAGACTTTTAAGGTGTAAAAAGTATCATCCTTTCAAGATTCTGTTGGTTCAAGAATTGTCAGAGGACGATCCTGATCGATCCTGAAACTATGACGAACATTTTCCAGGAACATCCAATAACTTGGAACCAGGTTTACCCAATAATGAGATTTGGTTTCAACAAGGTGGCGCTCCCCCGCATTATGCTGCCAATGTACAGGCATACCTACATGAAATTTTTCCAAACAAATGGATTGGTAGACGGGGAGCCAAAGAATGGCCCCCTATGTCACCAGATCTCACACCGTTAGACTACTTTTTGTGGGGATATTTAAAAAACAAAGTGTATCGAAATCTTCGTCAAAATTTAGATGATCTAAAAGAGGGTATTAGAAGAGAAATTAGGGCAATAGCACCTGCTGTCCTGCACAATGTCCGACAAGAATTTGTCAATCGTCTTGCCTACTGCCAGGAGATGAACGGTGGCCATTTCGAACACTTATGATTTATCATGATGGGGGCAAAAATTTTTAAATTTTGTTATAAAACCCCTACAACATATCGAGGGCTTAGAGCAACAACCGCCTAACTCAAAAAAACATGAGTGAATTATAGATGTTATTTTGTATTACGTAATAAACAATGACCCTTTATTTTTGTAAAAGAAAGATCTAAAAACCCTGACTGACATTAATATATAAAGATATTTGCTCCCGAGTTCATTTTCAATCGCGATTCTGAAAACAAATAAAACTAGTTACGTGGTTTTTGCTCTAAGCCCTCGATGTTATGTTGTCAAAAAGAGAACTTTTTATCTACCCGAAAATGTCATAAAAAAAGTGAAACCCAGTAGGCCATGAAAATGAAGTCACAAAAGAAAATTTTTACCGTCACAATGACTTTTTTATAAAATCGCTGTACCCCTTGAAGGATTTTTCTGTAAAACCTCTATGTTAGCTATAAATGAATTTATGCGTTCCTTTTGACGCGCACTGTATATTCCTTAATTTCAAATTAAAAGATATTTACAAGATTGTTTGACAATTTATATTAAACCAAAAATTAGAGTAAATTTTAATAAAGTTTTATTAAATTTTTTTATTTTATTCTTCAGTTTTAAGTTATGGATTTCTTTACGATTTGTGATAGAAAGTGTTACGGAAGTAAAAATATACATTAAACTGGATGGATTCGCGAGATCTCATTCCCTCTCAACAATGCCGATGAAAATTGAACATATCTCCAAATGTCTAAGAGCCTCTGCCCCACAGGAATACATTCAAAAGGTTAATAGAGGTACATTGCGTCATGGTTTATCATCTAATTTAAATTTTAATCAAGTGTTTTCATTTTGTATTCAACGTGCTACAAGCAGTATATTCCAAAGATTAATTTGAATTTCTGTTTTAGGAAATGTATTTTCTTGTTTTGAACATAGGCTGCGACGATAAACAAAAAGTTTACTTTTTATTATAAATTATTTAGAAACTGATATTGATGCAAAAAAAATTTCATTGGTTGATATTTAGGATCACAAAGTTGCATTACTCTAAAAAGAAAACTCTAAGAAGAATAATTAATTAAAATTGTTTTAAACATTATTATCGTCATATAAATGGATGTGGTGATAATATCCCTCTACGAAATTTCAATGTTTCACATGCTAAGCAAAATTGCATTTTATAATTTATTTTCAATATTCTATTAAAAATTATCTTATACGGTTTAAATTATTTGGAACTAATTAGAACTTTAAATAAACATAAGGGATAATATACTCCACATATCAGTTATAATCAAATTATATTAGTGTCAAATTCTTGGTTGATAGAATATTTAATAAATATATTTTATTGCACAACAATAAAATATATTTATTACTAGTAATAAATATATTTTATTGCACAACTTGAGTTTTAATTTGGTTGCACGCTTAAGAAAGAAAAAAAAAAGATAAGTAATAATCAATATAATTTTGTGATTACTTATCATAAACGTAAACGTATATCGATATCTAAATTATCATACTTATTTATTGATGAATGAGTGCCACAACATACAAATATGATCTAGTTATGTCATAAATGGCATTGCATATCGCAGATCTATTAACCGATAAAAATTGTACCGTAAAAGGTACAGAAATAACATTTTATTAGTATTGCTTTCCATTCAACATATTTCATTCAGAATATGGGTCAATGTAATCTGAAATTAAAAATCTATAGGCAGATGTAATGCATAAATTTCAAGAAAAGAAGTGATACCATTTTATGACAACAAATGTATAAATCAATTACGGAACGGAAACTATGAAATGTGCAAATTTAGCTATAACGATTATACCTACGGGTCTATTATTGCTGTAAGTAAACCTTTTAATGTTATAACATTGATGTAAATCACAGGTCCCATGAATTTGATTATGATTGTGATTTTTTTTTGAATCAAATAGGACGATAATATTAAGTAAGAATAGCAAGCAGCACTATTTTCTTACTAATTGCACACTGAAACAGAAATTCCTTAATATTTTTAACATTTTATTTTAAAAGTTCGATTACTTTATTTATTCCATCAAATGACGATGAAAAATGCGATATGTAAAATTATTAGAACAATATTAGAATTTTGAATCAATATACAAGACAACTGAACCCAAAAATATTTTGTTTTTCTTAATATATAATAATACATATTTAATTACATATTTTATTATACAATTTAAAAAAATGATAGTAATCTATCTTATTATGTACTAAATGAAATTATTAAAAAAATAATTAAAAAAACCTTTATTTGGCATCATTACTTAATTAATACTACATATCAAGTTCCAGCCTTTCCTTTTCCCCCTCGTCTCGCTCAAACATCTCCACCATTTCTTTCTCCGTCTAACTATCCGTCCTTATATCCATTGCCTTAAAGCACTGAACCCAATGGCCCCACTCCTATTGACCCACTACACAGAATCTGCATTTTCCATGTTCCTTCCCCATCCAATATATTTTCTCTGCTCGTTTCCACATCTGAATCTCGCAATCACTCTTTCTTTCATCCATCTTCTCCCATACACACATATACTTTTCTACCTACTATTGTACTCGGATCTCTGTATTTTTCGTATCTTTCCTGTTGGGTCATCTCCTTCCATCGCTCCACCAACTTATACAAAGTGCAACTGTCTTCTATCACCTTTCTTTCCAGGTCAAGCACCTACCAACCTGCCTTTTCGCAAATTCTTTTTTCTCTCTCTCTCCCATCTTGCCAGCTCCTATTTCCTCAACCCTATCCTCACTATCTCCTCCAGCGCCATTCTAGTGCAACTCCCTCTATTCCTCTCTCTCACCAACAATTCATACTTCACCACCCTCTTCCTCGTGTCTGCCTCCATCTTTTCTTTTTCCATTCCTCTTTTCCGTTTTAGAAAAAAAAAATTATTATGGTTCTATAAAATTATTTGCTGACCGCCACTTGAAATGTAAACTGATTCACAAGTTAATTTTAATTGTTTTAGCCAAGCTTTCTTCGATCTTTCTTTTTTCGTTTCCTAGTTTTCTCAGTTTCCCCAGTTTCCTGTAGTATTTTGGTTAACCTATTGGGGTTCATCCTCACCATGTGGGCATATCATGAGAGTTGTTTTTTCTCAATTTTGGATAGACTATTTTCTCGCTTGGTTGTTCTCTGATGATACGGTTTCTGACGCGATTAATTCTTGTTTTGTTTTTAATTATCTAAGGATATCATTTCTATAACTCCTATTCTGTTGTCGGTTTTTTTTTTTAACGGACGGTCTCGCTCGAATATGTAGTTGTGGGGAGGACCACCTGGATATATAATCTCAATTTAATTTTCTTGTCTCTTTTTTATCTAGTATATACATACAGGTTTGTCTTTATTCATGTTATAGTCGCGCGTCGTGGGATATGATACTGTCAAGTTACTCAAAAGTACTTGTTAGTTTCCTCCTTTGCAGTTAATTATCTTTTGGTTGTTTTCGATTTCCTGTTCGTTTATTATCATAATCTTAAATTTATTTATGTTCACTTCCAATCTCATTTTTTCTATTTCTACCAACGTGTTGTCTAGTTTTTACATTTTATTTCGCGTATCAGCGTATTGACATTTACTGGTCTTAGATTTTTAAGTCCTATGGACGTTTTGGGGGCGGTTAATCTCGTATTTTTTAATATTCTGCCCATAATTATTATGAATAAATTCTCCTTGTTTTACTCAATTATTTAGGTTGAAATGATCGAACCTGTGCCATTTAATTTGGATTCTTACCTTCACTAACTGATATACTTTTTGTGTTCCTAATAAGTTTCGGCGTTAATGTTAACAGATGAAGGCATTTCCATATTTCATTTCTGCGGATTAGGTTAAATGATGAGTCTATGAATGTTATGCATACCTATTATTCTCTTTCTATTATGTTGTTGCTGTCTGTCACTCTGGTCTCAAAGCTTCTTAATCCATCAGTTCTCGAAGTCTAATTTCAAATATCCTTTCAGGTATCCATCTTTGAACCTGAAGATAGACATATGATCCTATAATTATTACATATTTTGTACTCCTTTTTTGTGAATGAGTATTATTTTGTATGTGTGTATCTTTTTGATCCTCCATGCTTCCTGACAAATGTTTAATAGCCATTGCATTGCTGCTCGTCCACGCTATTTTTTTTTTGTTTCCTCTATTTGTATTTTGTTTATTCTTTTATGCATTACTGAATGTCATTCTGCTGACTTTTTCCTGTATGTTTATTTCTGCGAATATATTGGCAATACTCCAGGTTTCTAGAATTTCTTTCGTATCTGTATTTGGTTTATATCCAAGGCCCATCTGTTTTATTTCTCTTTCTCCTTTTCATTATTCCTATAGTATTCGAAAACATCCTATTATTGTTAGCGTATTTATCATTTAACTCCTTTCCAAACTGTTCCCCAACTCCTTTGTTTTGGTTTTTTGACTTCTACAGTTATTGATTTTATACCATGTTTTTTTGTTTTCTTTTACATTATTTTGAGATTGTACAGAGAATATTCTATGTAAGTTTTGTTAATCATAGATGTACGGACTATTACTCTGAAATAAATATGTTTGTTTTATTAGTTCGGAAAGGCGACTCGCAATTGTCAGCAGCAATGCAATAATCAGCACAAAAAAATACACATTTTTGATTATTGCCCAACACCGTAGCTTTTCTATTAACGCAATTAGCCCATGTGAAACTCTTTTGTTTTTCATTTCTGGGATATACTAGTATAAGAAGATATTGTGGAGAATTTCAATTTCTACCGGCTGTTACATAAACATACAGGTGTTCAATTTAAATAAATATTATTATCTGAATTAACTCTGAAACGTGATGCGCAATTGTTTTTTTTTGTGTGGACCATTGCAATTAGCGGAAAAATCACTGAATCTTTGCTAATTTAACCTTCTTCGTAGCTCCAAAAATAAGGAAGTAACAGTGCGCCGATAATTTGAAATACTCGGTATAGTCTATTACACTTTTGGCGTTTCTTGTTCTGCTCAGAATGTTTATTTAGCGTCTTCTGCCTGTTTCCAAAATTATTATTAGGTCTATACAAAACCAGTATAATAATATTTCATCTGTCTACTGTGTCATTCATAAAAATTTTACTTTTGTACTTGTACTTTTAATAACGTAATAATAATATATTTAATGATATTCTGGCAAATTGTATTGATTGCTGCAGAGTGCTGTAAATACGATTTTGTTTAGCGTTAATTATATAAGAATAATTTGCTACTAATTTAATTAATTGTTGTACATAGAATATAAACCAACCATTATACAACGGAAGCTTCTTAGTTGTATGTGAAACGGTGATGAGATGAAATTGGAATCCTAATTTATACAAGCAGTATCATGCTCAACAAAGCTTTACAAAGCTTCAAAGAAATAAAACTTAGATAAAGTAACTTCAGGTTTGAACGTTTCGTAAAGAATTTAATGCATAGCTTAGTATGTGAACACCTGCTGCAGGATTTTGTGTTTCCTTTTCCATTATAGTATATGTAACATAAAATAGTTTTAATGAATAAAATAATGATAATACATTTGTTTGACGAAATTTTTTTCTTAATATCCTTTTAATATTGAGCATCTGTAATGATGACATTTATAATATATGCATTTACTTATGTATAGGTATAGAAATATACAGTCTGTCCCAGATCGAGTGGGATTGCATGGGTAACTTTCTTATCATTGAAGATGGAGATTTGGTTAAATGGGCAATGTTTTGCAGTTTTACATGCTGATTTAAAATCTGTTTGAAAAAATTCAAAATGTCGTACCGGTCAGAAGTTATTTTAAAAAAACTAAAAACTGTCATTTTCTTTTATGTCAAATATCTTCGTAAGTATAAGAGATACGAAAAAAGTTTCATATGGAAGTCACTGTATTCGATGAGATCAATTTAAAATTGGTGTCGAACAAAAATTCAAGATGGCTGCTTTTGTGGTACTCATCTCAATTTCCTTAAGTTAAATGGGAGCCATATTAGATTTTTAGGTTACTGAATAGAATTTTTTATTCTCGTTTCAACGATGTAATATAGCGTATGATTGAATAAAAAATACCAGTAAAATTACTTTTCTTTTACATTTTAATCAAGTAGGCTTACATGGAGCCAAACAAAATTAGTTGAAATTTATTTTAGAAAACTTTTATAACTATGTAATTCCTATAATACTTAGTAACATTCAGTACTAAGTGTTAAAAGTACTTGAACCACAAAAAACATAGTGACATTACTTTTTAAAAGTATAATCAAGTAGATAAGTAGCTATGATGTAAAACAACAATTCATGAAATGTGGTAGATTATTTACTTCACCGATTTGACAATAAGGTTATTGCCACCAATACTAATAATGTTCGATGGCCAGCCAGATCAGCTGATCTAACGCCTCTTGACTTTTTTCTCTGGGGTACCTAAGTTAATGAATAAAGTATATGGAAGTAAATACAGCTACAATAATGTTCAGGAACTGCACGAAGCAGTACTAGAAGCGTATGCTAGTATTAATCGAAATTCGTTGCGTAAAGTAACCCGAAGTGTCCTCAAACGGTGTCAACTATGCAACCAGCATTCTGAACATTTCAAGTGATTATTAGAATTAATAATAAATAAAACATAAAAATAATAAATTTTGTTTGGATCCATGTAAGCCTACTTGATTAAAATGTAAAAACAATTAATTTTACTGGTATTTTTTATTCAATCATACGTTATTATACATCGTTGAAAAGAGAATAAAAAATTCTATTGAGGAAGTTGATACGAGTACCACAAAAGCAACCATCTTGAATTTTTGTTCGACACCAATTTTAAATTGGTCTCATCGAATACAGTGACTTTCATATGAAACTTTTTTTCGAATCTCTTATACTTACGAAGATATTTCACATACAAGAAAATGACAGTTTTTAGTTTTTTTTAAATAACTTCTGACGGATTCGACATTTTGAACTTTTTCAAACAGATTTTAAATCAGCATATAAAACTGCAAAACATTGCCCATTTAACCAAATCTCCATCTTCAATGATAAGAAATTTACCCGTGCAATCCCACTCGATCTGGGACACACTGTATATTCATAAAATTGCAGCGTAACAACTTTTGTATATTTTTATCATTTTATACTCACGAGTTCATCGTAGTTGATGTAATTTTGAATGTAAAGAAAATATGTCCACCACCATTTTAAACAATATTCTCGTAGTTGAAAACCAGCAGGTTTCATTGGTCCACTTCCTATATGTCGGTCAATTGTTATCATATACAAATACACAACAGCTACAACTGGAGTTATTCTGTAATACAGAACATTATTAACGCGTGAAAAAATATAGGTATATAAGCCAGACTTATAAATTCCAT
>JAFFZR010028696.1:0-11146 GCA_018397195.1 Lethrus apterus | reverse complement strand
TACCCCACAAAGGCTTTTTGCAATAAATATGAAAAGGTCTAGAATCTTCTATATATAACTAATACAGGGCCACTGCGGAAGTATAAGAGACAATTACATGGAACATCAATAAGAATTAGTAACTCAAAAAATATTTTTAAGCGGAAAACCACTCCGGGGTAATTCCATTACCCCCCTTGGTTGTAGAAGGGTTAAAACATTTAAGCGAAATTATCATTCTCGATATTGACATTATTTCCAAGTAATATTTACGTTAAATGATAATTGTCTTGACGTGTATTAATCCTGAAATTTTACAAAACCATCGACATAAATCTTTACAATTTTCTGGAGAAACCGACATTAAAATATCCGTGTTGGCATCGGGGTTAAATATAGTTTGCTTGAAGCGAGTAATAAAGCGACGAAACCACCCCCGTACGTTATTTCGACCGCAGAAGGTGTTTACTGATTGCGTGTTCACTGGACATAACGCCAAGGGTGGGTCAATATTGTGGGAGGAAATGTGGGTCCCTAATAGGGTTGGCCTCTTAATTGATGTATTGGGCAGCTTGTTTAGTACAAGTATTATCAAAGATGGGAGCGGTATACAGTAAGACCTATTATATAACACACATTAAAATTTATTTTATTAATTCAATAATATTATTTTTTGTAATTATAAATAACTACGTTTGCATTCCTAAATATCATTTTTTACAAAAAAAGTAACGAAAAATCTGTCGAGGCTAATTAAAAATTGAGGTTTTTCTTCAACACGATAAATAATTTAAGCAAAACGAATTTATTTAATATTATAAAAAGGAAAATTAAAAATAAATTTATTCAGAATAATTTATTAAATATATTGGTTTAAAATATTTTTCCGAGTTAAGCGCTAGGTTAATATGAATTGACTTGAGGTCGAGAATATTGACTGTCTGTAGTAATTTTTATTTAAATATTATGTGTTTTACTTTTATTGAAATCTTCTGTACCTATATCAACGACTATATCCTTGGCTTTTACACATTTATTATTATTTTTAATTTAACATTCGGAATCAATATAAAATGGAATAGAATGAATGAAATAGCATTAGTTTTATTTGTTTGTTTGTTATTTCATTGTCTTTCGAAAATGTTGGTTTGTAGTTTACCCTTTAGTTTACAAATAAAGACCGTAAATTACTTATGTTAAAATTAAGAATAAAGATCAAAATTGTATGTGGGTAAAGATATTGGGTTGAAAATATTAAGAAAATACAAAGGATATTTGTACAGTAAAGTGGAAACACTAGGCAAAATAAAAATACACATATGAAACAAATGAAATATAATTATGTATTGATAAGTATCGAGTATCACAATTAATGATCTATTGATACATTATATGTCACATAATTAAAATCTGTCCGTATGTTATGCGAACGACAACGAATTATTTAATTCTAATGAACGGATAACGATAGCGTCCAAAGAGCGCTATGTACCTTCTGCCTAGATCCTTGCTACTGTTTCACATACCGACCGCATTTTCGCTGTGGGGTCCAGTGTTTCGGTATTTGAATTTGAGATACTTCCTGGTCGCATTAAATTAATTTAAAATTACTACAAAACGTGAACATGTTTGTGTAGTAGTTTTAATATTTTTTCGATTATAATATGCCGTTACTAAACGTTACAATCCGTTTTCTGACAATTAGAAGCGGATATTATATGTCGCCTTTTCTCTTGAAGTTTTATTTTAATTGACCATTATAATATGTTCGAAAATGATTCATTTACCTTATATATTGAAAAATTGATATAATAATAAGGTTGAAATAATATTTGATGTAATTTTATGTTGAATTTTGTTAAATTACGTATGCAATCATCGGCATAATGAAGTGTGTTTATTTTCTATGAATCATTAAATAAAATTAAAATCTTTACTTGTTCCCAAGCAAGTATCCGTAATTTGCTTTATAACGTAATAAGTATTTATATCAAAACGTTAATATAAAATAAAATTATCCTATATCGTTCAATCAGACTGTTAAATAAGGGTCGGCGATGTATATACAAACTTTGTTTTAATTTATGTTCCTTTTGTTTAAGTCAAAAAATTAAATCGAAAAACACACTTCAATTTAAACCACAGTAATTACTCCGTCATATATGTTCAAAAATAAATAGTTTAATATTAGGTACAGAGTCCATGGGCGATTTTGGTGATTGTTTCAATTGCTTTAAATTGTAGTTTCCTATCCTTTTCATTATTATTATGTTTTTCTTTTGTAAACTCAGTTATACACATTAGGCATCAATTTTGTAATTAATGGATGCTGTATTGGACATTTTTTGTTTGTTTTATAATAAATAAATAAAATGAAATAAATAAATACGTAAGTAGCATTCTTGAGAAATATTAGTAATATTACTTTATTCAAACGTGTGAAGCGTATCTTCCAAAACATCATATACGAATTGAGAAGTTTATTTAATCTTTTGACTGTTTTTAGTACATGGATGTGTCTCCAAACAACATGTTAAAACACTTGAAAAAATAAAAAGATTGAATACTAGTTGAATTACTTTATAATATAACCGAGCATCAGTTTCTGCTAAGTACAAGGTGATATTGACGATTTTTAGAATGATAATACTAAGTTATAATTTGATGAACAAATTTTAAAATTTGATAGATTTATTCGATACTTGGTGAAACTTCATAATCACAAAATAAAAACACAAAAAATGTTGTTTGATTTCACTATATGTATTTGTTTTATTGCTACGACAATTGTTTCGCCACACAGTGGCTTCATCAGGTAGATGATTATACATTCATTAAATTATCAGTACATGTTTTATTATTCTTATTGAGATAAGAAATACAGAAGGTGTAAAGCTGTAACATAAAATAAATTACTAAGACTGCGACATTTTTTTTTTGCAAAACGTGCTACCGTCATAAAATTGTTTAATTCATTTCAAAAAATAAATCCTTGCAAAAAACTTAATGATTATATAGCATGCTTACCAAATGGTTGTAATTACTTAGGAAACATGTTATCATTATTGCTGACAGGTGCATTTCGATTTGATAACGTTCATCTACAAATATGCATATACGTTGCGTGGAAATCAATAATAAAGTACAAAGAGTTACATAGAGATAGCCAAGGATTTCCCTGTTGCTACGGCTAATACATAAAATCAAATCCTACCCAAATATTAAAAAGAATAATAAATAATTTTGAGTATTAAAAAAATATTGTTTTGAAAATCGATTTTCGGTAATTTGCAGTCCTATCAGAATATTTTGTCCTTAAATACAGACAATGCTAGTTATTGTTTTATTACAAATTGCAGGAATATGTTGTTATTTTGTGCGTCTTAGAACCAATGGATGTAGAAAATGACAATTTGTTTTTTGTATAATGAAAAGTATCAATAGGTATTTTCTGCTATATTTAAAATACTTTTGAACTAAAGATAAAAATTATAAATATTATATTCATTGAATGAACTTTTAAATATGTATTTCCGAGTGTCTCTTAATTTTTTTTTTTTTTGTATGTTTGCACCAGTTTACTTAAAGCAAATTCATTCATCCTTCGTGATTGATATATTTCGTGTCTCTCTAAATATTAGGAAAGAGGATAAAGAGAGGTGATGTCCAAAAGCGCGCTACCGTAAAAACCGCATAAAAAGTTTCCAAATAGAAACACATGGACCAGGGATGGGGAAATAGTCCGGCCCGTGACATGATTCGATCCGGCCCGCGGTGAATACGAGTCATCTATAACAATACGGCCCGCGAAACAAAATCTGTAGGTATTATCGGCGCGGCGCGGACACAATATAATTATGTGGCTCGGGCGACCGAACGACGCGCCCAAATTGAGGAATAAGATGACAGATTAACATCTTGAATGTGTTTTGCACATTAGTTGCAGTGACCTAGAGCCAAATTTCGACGTCATAAGTAATGAACAATCAAAATTTCATTTGTCATACAAACCCAGCACGTCGAAACAATAAATTAATAAATTTGATTATTTTTGTGTTATGTGTATAAATCCTGTTTGGCCCGTCTAAATGTTGAAATTATATTATACGGCCCACCTCTAAATCTATTTCCCCATCACTGACATAGACCAACTGATAGGTTTTATAAATTTTTAAGGCAATATATCTGAAAATATAATAGAAATGGTTATTGAAGTAGAAGGTTTAGAAAAAGATGTTTCCGAAGGAATAGAAAATCCAATTCAGACTCGTAAAAAGTACATCATTTATTGATGAAATAATAATTAGAGAAAAATGAGGAAAATATCCCTTATTACACAGTTAAACTTTTTAAACTGATAGCAATAAGTGTGAAAAATATAGATACGAACGATCATGCAATGAAAAATAAAATTTTTGTTTTAATTAACGAAAGGAAGGAACATATACATCAAAATACAAAAAGTGAACCAACATATTGTTGCAGTATTGAGCAACGTCTTCATCATTCCACAGCTTACAGGAATAATAGGTGGCCAACTGAAAAAAAAACCAGCAATTACAATCAATGGAAATATTTTTCTGCATCACACTTTTCCCTCTTAAATAAAATAAACAATATTTCTCATTACTATATTTTTTTTTTTTATTATTGACTTTATAAATAATTTTTTAAAATAATTACCTATAGGTATACAATTTAGCACAACTTATTTTTTAAAATTTTAAAAATTTAAGAAAGAACTTTTAAAACTTGTCATTTTATTTTTTTAATCTATAAATTTATAATACATATATTTATTTCTTTTGCAGACCAATTAATAATTTATTTTTAAAAATTAGCAAAAGCCGTGTTCTAAAAATAAATAGCTGATGGAAAATTACGCTCATTCTTTCCTAAATTTTTTTATTATATTGAAGAAACAACTGGCAGATTAAAAACTGCTTCAAACTTAGTCTTAAGGCTCCCTCACACAGACGCGATAATGTCTTTGCGTTAGTGTTACAGTGGAGAGAGGGCACGCTGCATATTCTAGTAATTTAGTATTACTACTTCCTACAATAATGGGAAATATACGTCTTGTTCTTCACACAAATGAACAAATGGGAATAAAGATGATAAGAATTTTACTTTCTACACTTTCGTTCTATTTTTTCTCATCTCTTATTTCTCTTATTTCTTCTCATCCTACTACGTATATTGTGAAAAGAATCCTGGGGGCCTGATGTACCTGACAAATAATGTTCTCTCATAAATTTTTTCAACATTCTACAACAGTAAACTGAAAGATCTTTTCATACTTACACAGTTACACTGGCCTAAATATTCATTTTGGTTTCATAATTTTTTACAGCACCTGACAAATCTGTTGTGTCGGGATTATGTAATGATGAACGTCTACGATGGTGAAGATCAGTACAAGTAAAGAACTAGTTTTTTATTCCGCTTTATTTTCGAAACCATGTTTCTCATAAAACTGTTATATACCTTTTGCCCCGCACAAATTATTAAAATATTTACAAATTTTTCTTCATACCCACGTATGAAGGTACAGTATCTTTTTTATTTACCCAATACACTAAAAGAATTAAGTAACAATCCAATGAAGATACATGAAACTGGCAGTCGATTTATTTTGAACATCGCTGCCCCAAAGAAATACTTTGTGATCTTCTCCACATATATAATTATTATTAATATCTATTGTTGTATTGTATTTTGGAGAAAATAAAGACAATTCCTTATTTTTATTTTATATTTAATAAGTAAGCTAGTTAGTTATTATTAATTTTGTCAAAGAAGCACGATCAGCACAGCTTAAAATGAAAATAATAATGCCGTTTGCGGAAATAAAACAGTTCGTCAAATATCGTTCATTTTATTGCATAAATTTACAATCTATTTTACAATTTAATAATAGTAATGATAATCATTTCTAAAATGCTATAAACAAGGTACTTTTATTCTTTCTCGCTACAGAAACGTTTGTAGTACATTATGTAAATATGATATAAATTAAGCATGTACAGAAATTCACAGACAGTTCAATAAAATTACTTAGACATTACACAGGTCCATCATTATATATACAAATAAAATATCCAATATACAAAACTCTAAACATTACAATATTTTCTGTTTTTTTCTAGTAAATATTGCTTCTGAATAATCTGAATTTAAAAATATTCTAATAGTACAAACAATAAATTAGCTACCCTAAATAGTTTGCAAATTTCTCATATGCATCAATATACAGAGAGTTTTTATAAAATTCTACACAAGCTTTAATTTATGATTTTGAACTATTAAAGTCAATTGCTTAAATAAGCATAGTAACACGCTGTATGTAATATAAATATTACGTTTTTTTTCTATATTCATGCACAACTTTACAAGGAAGTAGAAATATCGTAAAATATTTTAAAACAAAAA
Source organism: Lethrus apterus (assembly GCA_018397195.1). Classification (NCBI taxonomy): domain Eukaryota; kingdom Metazoa; phylum Arthropoda; class Insecta; order Coleoptera; family Geotrupidae; genus Lethrus; species Lethrus apterus. The sequence continues at coordinate 4,735 of JAFFZR010028696.1, read as the reverse complement.
TGGCACTGTTAACAAAGAAGAAAATTCGTTTTGCTTGAAAAGCACGTATTTCGTACCACACAGTGGGCAATTGTGTTTAAATGAATGATACATTAATTTATTTTTTGTGACATGTGAATCTGAGAATTGTAAAATTAAAGAAACAATGCTATAACAATACTCAATGATCAACGAAAAAAGTTGCACAACTTGTGCGATTCTTTTAATACTTGCATTTCGTTGCGTTACTTTCGCGATAAATCGAGTTGTTAATATTACACACGAGTAACCAATTATTTTTTCAGTTTTAAATTTATTTTAAATTTATACTGAAAACTTTTAATCGATATTAGTGTTATCAACTAAAATTCAATTTTTGTTGTAAATACAAAATTATATCAATGAGTATGTACACAGTGGAAGCATAAAATATCACGAAAAATTAAAACTTCACTAAACAAATTTGCACTTAAACTTTAGTACACGTTCACTCATTAAGAAGATTTTTGGTGCATTTCTTGTAGTTCTTCTTCCTCTTTCGAAAGCGGTATGGTGGAATGATTGTACAATCCTTGTGCCATTAACTGCAATGCAAGTGGATTTTTCTGACCAGAAGCTTTCTTGATTTTTGCACGCTTATTTTGAAACCATATTTTTATTTGAGCTTCGTTTAAGCCCAATTCTTCGCTGAGTTGTTGGCGTCGCCTTTCCGTCAAGTAGCGATTTTCGGAAAACTCGTTCTTAAGTCGAGCCAACTGGGCGCCCGAAAATGCCGTTCTTGGCCTTTTTTCTTCCGGTGTGACACCCGGCGCAGGTGATTTAGTTCCAGGTTTTTTTACACGTCTTGTACGAGGACCTGCAATAAAAAGAAATGTGTTCAGTTTTTTGTGATTTTGATGATTATTTTAAAAGCACGTAAGAGGAACAACTTTTGCAAACATCCTAAAAAATGTTTGAAGTTTAAGGAATTTTTATTAGTTTTTATTATAATTAATTTATTTTGATAGCTTTTAATAATTTTAAAATATTTTAATAAGCACTAAGAAATATGTGTTTTAAGTTAATATGGCACAGTTAAGATAAAAAAAGTAAGAGTAGAAAGGTGAACCTGATTTTAATATTTAGTTGAGACACGAGAAAACATTATTGTGCTGGAATGTTTATTTACAAATACATACAGGGTCATTTTTAAATATATCCCATTATTTCAACAGTTGATAGCCAAAATCCAAATTTACGAAGAAAGTCATTTTTTGTATGAGTATTCCGTTCTAAGTACAGCCCTGTGTCCATTTCCTCTGGAGGAAATAATCTTGTCGATAATTTGGGGTTATTTTCAAATTTTACTCAAAACTAAAACATCTTTTTCTGACACACCCTTCAACATATCTTTTGTGCATATTTGGGGTTGGGCTATGGTCAGCTATCACCTGTTAAAATAGTGTGACACATTTCAGAATGATCCTGTATATTACATACATAATACATACATAATACGTACATAATACATACATACATAAATGATCTTAAAGCAGATATATCAAACAGCATATTATTCAAATATACTTTTCGGGAATTCATACATGGAATGAATGAACGAAACAATTGAAAACAATCTGAGAAAACATCCTTCAATATCGATTCTTTCAAACCTACTAATTCATACTGAGCAAAAAAGCATAGCGTTTAATCGAATCGATAGGCACTGAAAACTTAAAACTTAACAACATGAAACTTGTACATGCCTATTATATAAAAAAAAAATTATTTTTCAAACACAATCTCACTGGACGTTACTCTTCTTCTAATAAATTACTACAAAAAGGATAAGGCTATTTGCTCTTGTCGCGCAAGGTTAATCCAATTCGAGAATTAAATAGAAAACATTCTATTATTGTTTTATTTTAGAGCTGGATATCAGTTGCTCATTTATAAAAATAAAATAAATGTAATTAAATTATCAAAAAGGAAAAGCCTTTTAGGCAAATAAACAAAAAAGCGAACCAAATTCGAAAACAATTTCTGTATTTCTTTGTTTTTGGGAAAAACATGTATCAACCAAATATAATTCAAAAAATAATAATTGGATACATACACTCAACAGTTTCAGATGTATGAACATATCCCAGAAAAAATTTTACGACTTCGAGGATTCAAGAATTACAGGAAGATGATATTAACTACCTACGGTTTAAGAATTTAAAAAATTATGAAAAAGCTGAAAGAATTTTCAAGTTTGGATTATGATTAACTACTTGATCTGAGATCAGTATTAAATTACAGATGTCTTAGTCGATTATGGTCCTGAATATTTTCGTGATTCCAGTTATTCTACTAACAGACGTGTTTCAACCGAATAATTTCATAAGAATCTAATAAATGGCGACAAAATAGAATAAAGTATATAAAAAGTATAATAGAAAATTATATAAACCTATTCAATGTATTATTTTTTGAACCTTGCATGGAAACTAATTCCAATAGTTTCCGATCATGAAAATTCAACAGTGCAATAATTTCTTGGAATAGAAACCTTTAGAAAGATATACATTTATTTAAACCGGGAATAACTATAAGTAAGAACAAATAATAAAATGAAAAAGAAAAATTGAAATACATATTAAAAGCTGTAAGTACTGGATTCTATTTTATTTTCTACAACCGATAATTTAGTACTTTAGATAATAATTTTTTCCATCCTGAAACAAGAATATTTTTTTAATTTAGTAGATCTTCTTTATGATGTTACTAGTAAATCATATTTGATGAAAAGATAAGAATATTTTTCAAATTAAATTCAAAATAAATTTCTGCATGATTAATTCTTTTCGGAATTATACAACAATTTTTAAACTTAATGCAATTCATGAATTATTAACCCAGTTAAATGGAGCACTTTGAGCTTTACACAGTCTTTTATATGACGCATGTCCTAATAATTTAATTCAACAAGTAAATTTTAACTTCTACAAGTAAATTTTAAATTTGTGGGTATACTTATTATGTGCGATTTCATTTTTTAAACAAAGTGTATAGAGCTTTGAGAGCTTTGCAACATTTTTTTAGTTTTAGTTAGTTTTAGCAACATTAAATACTATTTTAAAAATGAGTCAATCATACCGTAATGTTAGAATTGCTAACTGATTCTTCCTATTATTTATTAATTATTTTTGTGATGTATTACTCAAAAGAATCATTCATTTGCTGGCGATTTGAAACTATTGGTAGAGGTTTAATGTCGTTGAGGAATGTTTTGTGTTACAGACAGAAATTAATTTTGCTCACTATATACTTTAGGGCTGTTTGAACACTTTTGACTTGACGGTCATATTCAATAATTTTCAGACACATTACTCACATTACTAAGACACACGAAAGTGAACCAATTAACATTTATATTCTTATACAATCAAAATCAACTTTCTGTATCTATGTATACGTTGTTCTCATGTTATCCATTATTTAGTTTTGAGTAGATCATTTATTACTTTATTTTTACTCACTGAGTAAATCTTTCCATAGAAGATCAACTTCAATTATGTAATTATTTTAGTAAGTAAGTAAATAAGTTTGTAGGAAACCATTATGTTTTTGTAACTTTGTTCCTTCATTCTTGCTTCAAATATAGGTTGGTATATAGGTTGGATTGCACAAATTGTACAAAGTATACGTAGGACAAAAGGGAAGGATTTTTGAAGCAAGAATGAAGGAAAACGAGAGAAGTTACAAAAACAAGAAAACAGACTCAACATTCGCTAATCATTGTTTAGAACATAATCATAAATTTAATTCTAACTTCAAAATTTTACATGTAGAAAATAAGGGTAAAAAACTTATTGAAAAGTCTAGAAACAAACAAATACAATAAATTAGGTTTAGTACTAAATGACCAATTAGACATTAATAATTCCCCTCTACTTAATTTGACACTACAATGGTAAATCCCCCCTTCCTGGACTTGTATATAAAGAATAGACATAACACAAAAATGTTAGTAAATCAGCCAGTGATGGTGAACAAGAGGAATGGTTTTTTAAACATCGTCTGAAATATAAGATTGTAGAACAAAATTATTTTATGTTTTCAAGCATATTCTGAAGAAATAATTGACATATGATTTACATATAAACATCTTTGTCATTACAAAATAAAAACAAAAATTGTTGTTTGGTTTCACTATATCTATTATAATTGCTACAACAATTGTTTCGCCACACAGTGGCTTCATCAGGTAGATGAATGTACGTACACCTTGAATGTAAATATAACACTGGTTTACAGCCAAATACCAAGAACACCACATAGCTAGATAAGTTAATTGGGACCTCCTAAACACGAAAAACGCTGTAAAAATCTGGAATGTTTTATTCTTTTACCAAATAGCTTATTTTATTACCAATATTTTAAGCGTAATTTGAAAAAAAACGGATGAAAAATAAAGTTTTTATTAAGGATTTTGTGGAACGACAATATTTTCATTTTCATTGCTCACACACTATATTCGGCGTCCATCAGTTTTAACGTATTTACAAAAAACGGAGTAGGTTTAAGTAACTTAAACGAAATAAAGAAAAGGCATTCTGGCTTGTGAAGTTGAAAAGCACGGTGTTTTATTTCCATCCTAAATGTGTTCAATCGATCCCAACGAATTTTGTTATGTTTGTGGTGTTCTTGTGAAAAAGAAATCACAACATTTGATGCGAAAAATGAGTACGAAAAATTTATCTGAAGCGTATAAGAAGTATTTCGGCTTTCG
>JAFFZR010028695.1:0-11155 GCA_018397195.1 Lethrus apterus | reverse complement strand
TTAAGCATGTGAATTGCGCTGTGATTTTGGATTTCTTCTTCTTTTTCAAATGTCTGCGGACATTGCATGCAAGCATATTGCTTAAGAGGGTTTTTGTTGACGTCTTTGTCGTTAGGTGAAATTTGATACGTGGTACCGTTTGAATTGCTCGAGCAATCTTTACATAATATTACCGCAATACCGTTCGACTTGTCTATAGTATTTTTTCCAACCATGTTATGATTATCATACATTTTATTACATGCTACACATATAAATTCTTTTTGTAATAAGTGACGTAAATGAAATTTAGCGTGAAGTTTTATTTCAACGTCAGTTTGAAGTGTCTGGCAGCAAATCACACAATTAGCTGGTAGAGCTATTTGGGAATTTGATTTATTTATAGATTTGTTATGCTGGAGTTGGTGAGCGTAAAAACATTGTTCATCTGTAAGTATCGTCTTACACTGAGTACAACTATTTCCTGAAACGATTTTGCAGTGTGTTAATTTGTGATCTGCTAAAGTAATCGCCGACGAAAATATTTCGTCACAAATATTGCATTTATGCTTTCCTTTGCCACAACTAACTTGGTGTGTTTTCATATGATTTTCTAAATCACTGCGAGACTTGCAAAGTTCACTGCAATAAGCACATTGAAGACTAACAGCTCCTATTTTAGATTTTGCGTGATGCAACTTTTTGTGAGCAATTAATTCTGCTTCACTACTAATATCATTTCGGTTGCATATTTCACAGCTGAAGCAGTTCAATAATTTTAAATCTACTTTTAAATTATCTTGCGGTGAATGTGACTTTTTATATGGGAAATTTGGAGAAATGGGCGGAATGTGACGTTGACTTAATGCTGACACTTCTAATAAATAATTTTCACCCTAAAAATAAGAAATTTTTAACAGATTAAAAGTAGTTTGTTTAAAACTTTACCTCTCTTCCATCGTTATGTTCTTTAAGTATATGTAAATATTGTAAATATTCATCTTTAAAAGTTTTTTGGCAAAATGGACATTGGAATGTAGGATATATCAGTCGAGTTTCCATTTCGGAAAAACTGGAAGCAAAATTCGAAGTAATTAATGATTGTTGATTACGCGTCGATCCTGGAATTTGTGTACTGTGTTTCATGGAAACATGTAGTTCAGCTGTTAATCGGTCGTGGAAAATTTGATCAGGACACAAATTACATCTATAATGTTTACACTCGTGACAATGTTTGTTGTTGAAATGCATCTGAATTGCAATTTGAGATTCAAATAATTCGCTACAAAGAGTGCATTTGAAAATGCTTTGGGAATGCATTTCTAATAAATGCTTTTGCAATTGATCCAATTGCTCGAAAGACTTTTTGCATTGATGACAACATCTTCCGGTTATATTTGTGACGACATGCCCGAAAATGTGGTTGCTGAATTCAATAGGATCTCGTCCAGGTTCACCACAAATGGGGCAATATCCAATAAAAGCACTAGCAGGGTTTATAGAAACGTGGCTTTCCATATGTATTAGAAAACTTTTGAAATTTGGCATTTGAGCATAACAATAAGAACAAATGCACGGTTTGTCGTTTGCGTCATAGGGACTACCAGTTGAAGAAGGTGAAGTTCTTTTACTATTACTTTCTTCCAATTTTCTTTTGTCCTTTTGATCGTCTTCACCTTTCCTCTTCCTGCTTAAATCCGTAGGCTTCGCTTGTGACGTGGTGGCGTTTGCAAAAATTTTATCGTGAGAACCATCATACGCAAAATCTTTAAGGCCACCAATAGCTGGTCTCCAATGGATATTTTCACAGTGTTCTCTTAAAGACAATGGTGAATCAAATTTCATTGTGCAACGATCACAAGCATAAGTTGGCGAGTTGTTTTGTCTAGAAATTTTTGGTGACAAATCATTAACACCTGGTGAAGGAATTGGAGTATAATGTTGCGTATTATTAAAAATTGCACTGTGCTCTGTATTTATATGATGGTACATTTGATTCATACTTAGAAAATCCTTTCCGCAATACATACAAGCTATTTTTGGTAATTCCAATTCACTTTTGAATACATTCCCTAAAGCGGGTTCCAATATTTTTTGTTTTTGGTTCGAAGTTATCGTTGTTTTGTGATTCAGCAAAAGGTGGTTCTAAAACAAAGAAATTAAAGGAAAATAAAAAAAAAATATAAAGGAAAAATTTTAAAAAATATATACACACTTTATGTCAAAACTATTGACTGAGCAATTTCCTAGATTTTTAAAATTTTAAAAAATTGTGTTAAATGGTAACATTTTTGCTCCTAGTTGAATATTTCAAACACTGTAATTTTATACTTACTTGAAGTAGCTCAGATTTACTGAATGATTCCGAGCATTGTAAACATCGGAAATTGCCGGGACTTGGCGAACTAACAGCACTCGTATGACTCGCACTACTTCCACATCGACGTTCCTTTTTGGAATGATGTTGCTGATGAGAGGCTAAAGCTGCTGCAGTGTTATAACCCCTATTACATAACTCACATTGGTGAGGTTTCTTGTTATCATGAGTCTTCATGTGAATTTTTAAATGGTCACTATAACAGAAAATTATTATTACACCATTGGTTAAAATAAATATTTTAAGCTATTATTTTTTAAATAAAAAAACTTTAAATAAAAATTTAATAAACATTTTTAAAAGAATAAATAAGACGTGTATTTAATGTACTTTCAATGAAAGAGATAGATATAAACAGTAATTAAATACTGCCCTATTTAGGAAAGCAGTAAGTCTGATGTTTGTTCAGAATAAGGAAGCGGACATTAGCAATTCCTAAAGTATACCGGATTCGGTAAGAATCACAGTATGGCATCGTGTGAACATACAAACTCAATTAGATCGAGTATAACTTCTCAACTTACATTACCTCATAATTTTAAACGTTAAAAACTGGTATAATATTATACATCATCTACTAAATGTAATAAAATTCTAGGCGAAAAATGTGAATAATCCGTAACACGTATAACAGGAATTTGTTGCATAATCAGCCAGACGTTCACAGGTGATTTATTATTTACTGTCCCAGCTTGTTTTGTATGTACATATAATGGCACTTGTTTTATATCAGTTGTATCACCAAAACCCTTACCTTCGTGCAAATGCCGAATCACAATGTAAACACTTATACTTCTTGTCCCCTGTATGTAATTTCGTATGTCTGTCTCTTGATCTTTTATGTTTAAACAATCTTCTACAGTATGGGCAACTAAACTGCAGTTGCTCTGTGTGTGTCTGTAACAATTAAATATAAATGATAAAAATTTCCTAATATTTTTTTAAACAAAAATTCTTTGAAAAACGTCAAACAACAACAAATCTGAGCACAATTAATCTACTGGAATAATTCCAATCACATTTTCCAGTTGTTTCCTTTAAAATTAATAGTTAATTGGATAGTTATTAACATTACTAGTGAGGAATTTTAATATTTAAATTTTTTTTTCTAGATTTGATTTAAATATGATACAAAGAGAATTACTGTCATAAAATCTGTATTACAGACGTTCAGAGGATGTGTTTTAATATTTGAATTTCAATTACTTAAATATTATTGAGTAACACATATATTTGAAAAGTTACAATATATTTTTAGTATAATCTTCAAATGGCTTTATATATATAAGACTATAACAAGTTGCATTTCTTAGATATAATATTTTTTGACCTATCCATTGACCTGGCAAGTGTCTTGTACCAATTTAACATTGTTATATTCCGGTAGTGTTCAAGACGGTTATCTTTGCATGTAATCAAAATGAACTGTCGACACATGTCACTATTTTATAAAATACATTCTGCTTTATTATGCTCTAAATTTTAATTTTTAAAACACGTTGATTCCTTTTAAAAAAGACACTATGTAACGATAAGGTTGAAGAATATGTTTTATTACCGTGTATATCACACTGTAATTTATTCCTTTAAGTGGAACATGGAGTACTTTGATCTTTCCGACAGATTTTATTCTTGTAAACTTCGGTCTTAAAAAAAAAAAAACGAAATTGTGATTAAAATCTACGCCCTCTCTCGGGTCAAAATTAAATTTATTATAACGGATCTACAAGTTGAGATTTTATTACAAAACGTCACCTGTAAAATTCATTAATTTATACATCTTACTTTACAAAAATCGGGATGAGTATTTCTATTGATAAACGAAAATGTCCAAAAATGTAAAATACTGAATATGGGCCTGTAAGGTTGAGACAAAACTAAAATACGTAAAGAATAATGTTTGTTTCTTATTAACGATTAGTTTGTTTTCTTTCTTCTTCCAGTAAACATTGTTCCAAACTAAATTGAAAATTCTGAGTTAAAATTTTTTAAAAATTTTCAAATTGTACAATTAAAACTAAAAATGTGTTTTAAAACTTGCATCATTTATTGACATTCTTGCAAGTAAGTTAAATGGATTATTTTTGGCAAAATGTCAAAAGTTATCTAAGTATAATTTCATTCTCCAAAGAATTCTTGCTTTCCCGTTGATATTCATATTTTTCATGTCCTTGAAAAGAGGCAAAATCTTTATAGTTTAATATAAAATTATATTCAAACTTGACTTGATAAATCGAAATTCATAATAATAATATGGTAATGCACAATATTTTCGTTCTAAATACGAATATCAAAATAAATCTCTAAAAAATCCTTATCATATTTGAAATAAAAATATTATTATTAAACTAACCTGGACGTGCTTGCTTAAAACTGAAGACCTAGCAAAAGCTCGTTTACAAATATTACATTCGTAAGGTGTAGTGGCAGTTGCTCCCATAGTATATGGTTCATCTCCATCAGGTACATCACTTAATGTTGAGCTTTGGTAACTTGCTGGTGAAGACTGGTCACTACTTGAAGGTGAACTTCCTTGGCCTAAAAGAAAACACAGTGTAAGCCAAATTCAAAAAAATAATTGATATCTAAATTATTTATATGTCAGGAGAACAATTTCAATTCAAAAATTTGGAATTTCGAATTCAAAATTATATAGTAAATATAAGGAATATATTTTTTAAGAAATGTACAATAACAAGAAATATACGTGCAGGAGATCCTTTATAACAATCCATCTTAATTTGTGAATATATGTTTCATCACGTAATATTTCACTCTATTATCCTCTTGAAAATGGAAGATTGGGGTGCTTTTTAGGAATAACAACATAAGAAAATGTGCAGCCATTTGTCTATATTATTTGATATGTATGTGTTCTGTCAGATTTAAAAAGCTATCACATATATTTTAGAGGGATGACATATCAAACGATAACCAAAAACCCATTAGTTTTCTTATATATTTTGCAATTATTATTATTTGAATAACGTAACGTTGCTACAAAATTATAATAAATTTAGAAAACCTATTTAAGTAATATTTTTTCGATTTCTCAATTAACTAATTGAATTATTTCTCACGGAGTTTAAATCAGTAGGTGTTAGATCTTTTTTAATATTTCCTCAATTTTATAATTTCCTAATTCAATTATAATTTATCTACACGTACACGTACATCTACACGTACACCTACATATGTATTACTCATTTATAACACAAAACAACTATGTAATTATCGTTTAAATTATTTGTTTTTGAAATACTTTAAAAGCAGATAATTACATGCCATTTTTTAAATTCATTTTGCATTCTATTTTTTTTAATTCCTGCCTACTAATTAAAATGAAATTTGATTATATCTGCCTAAATGAAATGAAAAGATTTAACTTTTTATATAATAATGTTTTCAGAATATCGGGTATATTTTTTAAATGAAAATGAAATTTTTGAAATAACAATGTTTAAATAAAATAAAATACAATTTTCTCACGAAAAATAATTTTATTTCTACTCAAATTAACAATGTTAATAGTTGTAGTTTCATAATTTCATGCCGAAAAATTTAAATTAATTTTTTTTTAAATGATATTTATCTTTTATTATTGAGCTTCGATACGACTTCAAATGAAATAAAATTAATTACACACAAAATTCTTGGCATATGATATGTCCAAAAATTTAAATTAATTTTTTTTTAAATGATGCTTTTTATTATTTAGCGTCAATACGACTTCAAATAAAATAATATTTTGTATGACGTAATAAATATATTTTTATTGCTTTCGTCTTTTATTCGTTGGACGCTGAAGAAACACTTAATTTTTATAAAAATTAAAATAAGTGCCTTGTTTATATCAATTCAGTGCCAGTACAAATATACTGAATCCCAATTATAAACAATTATTTTATTTTATTACCCGTTCTTTCTTCAGAATTTTCTTTATTTGAATGAATTTTCTCTATAACCATTTCTAAACGCGAACTCCTTCCTTTGAATAACATTTTAATTTGTTATCATTTTGTATATTATTCATCACATCACTAATTAATATTATTAGACCACGTGGTTTCACGAAAATAGCACCAGTGATGATGCCGTCAATGTTTTAAATGTCAAGTCGAATTCGCGCAATATTTTCAAATTTAAACTACAGGTGTAAACAGTTGAACCACTATACGCGTACTGATGGTGATGGTGATCTCCCACTTAGTAGTGTGGGGTCGGGCATATCCCTCCAGGACCCTTTCACGGTATGGGGCATTTGACAGACCTCAGGTTAATACAATTTTTTTCAAAAGAATTAAATATTAATTTGTGAAAAACATCTAAAGAAAGAAATTTTTATATACATATATAAAATATTATGTGCTTTCGCTTTGTATTTTTTTTCGAAACTTTCACGAAGTAATTTTAACTCCTCCCATGTGTTTATGGTTACCAATCAAATAAAAGCAAGCTACTTATGTACATGAAATCGACCTGAAAATCGTCGAGGGAACAAAGGATATAGGCTTAATGGACTGCATTTAGGGTTGGATATCAGAAAGGGAGTTAAGATTCACTAGACAAATCAAATATATTACATGAAACAACTTTATTTAGAGTATATATGATTTAATTTCATCGCAAAATGATTTTAACTAACAATTAAAAACAAAATATCCTTAAATTTTCTCGGTTGACATACTAAATAAATAAAGTAGTTACATATGAATTATTTCAAAAAAATTTACATCGACTTGAACATGAATCAAATGTTCCAATACTTCAATTGAAAAATTTGCGTTTTAAGGAACAATATTTTGAAGACATTTGATAAATTACAGAATGAAATAACTCATAACTTATTTTTTATTTTTTTTTATTTTCCAAGTCATTACCCATTTGCGTATGTATACGTCACGATTTAGGGTGAGTACTAAATGCAATCTTCTCTTGAAAATGCTGTATTAATAAAAATCACTTACTACATCACAGTTTTTTGTTAAAATTTGTTGCAGATTCCAGGAAGAATACTTATCATGCTAATTTTTGAATTAATCTTGTTTCATTTTCTTGTGATTTTGTAATATAACACAGTGGAAAAGAGAGTGGAAATAACAATGATATTCAACCAGAAACATTTTCTAACGATCATCAGCACTCATGAATAAATTATTTTTATAAGTAATCTTGGCTTACCTAAGGTTTCCGAGATTTTAGGATCTACCGTTCATGAAAAATACACAGTTCATACTGCTTATGGAATTTTATAAAAATCTTTAAATATTTATCTGATTTAAATGCCTGGAATACTGCTACTTTGTTGTGATTTGAAAATTTCTATATTTTTTATATCAATGCGAAAAATTCGTTTTATTAACAAAATATAAAAATAGTCAAATGGATAGCTTTGTCTTATTAATTTTAAATGATATAAAAACATTTAATATTAAATAAAAATTTAATTTATAAATAGAAAAGAATATATGGCCAAATTTAATGGAGTGTGAGTTTTCAGGTACACTTAACTGAAGCCTTTTAGCACAGGAAATCTTATTTCGTTCCGTAGATGCCAGAAGGAAAGTAAATAGAAATACTTTGTGGTCTTTTTCTGTGGTTTATTGCGGTAAATTAGTCTTAACGAATGAGGAATTTTATCATAAATAAACATTCATAACATTGGTACATATTTTCGATCAAGATATGGTAATATAAGTAGAGGCGGCTTATAAAACATAATACTCCGCAAGTAAACCACGTTTAATTTAGTGATGTACGTTTATTAACACTAACATTAGGTGGCAGATTCCTTCCACTAGTTTTTCCACAGATGTGATCGCGGAATCTTGTTTCTTCCCACGCTCTATATATAGGCAGTAATCGTACTATTGCCGTCGTCATTGTATTTACTTCTGATCGCTGATCACAGTAAAACTTCATATACACTCATTATCATTATACATAAACCAGTAATTATTTATTTATTTTTTTATATCGTTGGTCACTTAATATAACGTTTAACGAACCGTTGTTTATGATTTGCAAATTTAAAAAAATTACTACCATTTGAATTATTCAACCAATACTGATTAGTTCTTGTATAAATTTTCAATAATTTAAAGCAGGTGGCTTAGAATGAAATCGTGCAAAACAATCACTTACGCGTAACACTAAAGCGTCTGCTACCTTTATACGAATACCAATCACAGTTTAACATTTAGACATTTTTTCATACAGAACTACCACCTGCTCACGAACGTCGCTTTTAACTTAAATCATCTTCGAACAATTGAAATTTATTTTTTTAACCACAACGTAACGCAACGTTACGTAATTTTTTTATTTATATTTTATAATATCGATGATAATAATGATCGAATTCTATTAACGAATAGTACGTTAACGACTATAACATTAAGATGTCGGTTGTCAATGGATTTCATGGACCATAGAAATTTATTGTTACGTGACACATAAGCATACACGTGCCTCACGCACTTAAAAGGGAATTTGATTTTATATAGACCTCTTAAATAATGGTCTATACATCTAAATTATGTACACAAACAGTGAGTTAGTTTCCTTTTTCAGGGATTATTGCTCACATTTTAAATTACATATTTTTCAGTTTTAGCAGACTCTTGTTTAAACAAATAAAAATATTTACTTTAACTTGATTTTGAATGAGTGCGCTTGGTGAAAAACAATTACGTTCAACTAATTGGAACGAACGAATTGGAACATCTATAATACTCCCACATATCATGTACAAAAACATTCATTGTAGGGCTACTATTATATATTTTCAAATTATTTTTCAAATTTTAAACACAAAATTAAACACAAATTTAACCACTTTCAAAGCTTTTCAAAGTCGCTATACTCATCGCCGTATAAGTAGCAAGTCTAAGGTTGAAAACGAGTAATTATCAACTTTTTAAGATATTTTATTTATTTATTTTTAATTATGAATGAAAGCCAGTTTTTGTTTAAAAATGGCGGAATTATAACACCAACATGTTTACAAACTGTCCACAACTTATCTCAACGATAAAGACCGTTATCAAAATTATCTTCACTGACAAAGTCGAAATGTTTATTATTTTATAGAAACGTAGACGATCCTGTGTGTATGCATTCGTGGTTTTTCAAACAGACAGAACTAATAAACAATTACATTTTTTTATGGTAATTTGTTTAAGAAAAAAGTATATAATGTAAGTTTAAGTAGGTTATAGGACGATTGAGTGCGCGAAAAAATATTGGAAGTAAATTTTGCACGCTTTTTCGACGTCACAAGCGCGAAAGCCTTGAACGGGTTGAACAAAGCTCGGAACAGCTTTGAAAAGCTTTCGATCGGCTTTGATCAGCTTTGTTTAAAAGCGGTTCAAATGTGTTCAAAACTGTTCAAGAACCGATAAAAAGCTGTTCAAAGCTGTTTCGCGCTCGTGACGTCAAAAAAGCTGGCGAAAGTTACTTCCGTTATTTTTTCCCACATTCAATCGTCCTATACTAGTTTATAAATATAACGTAGTACGTAAAAGAAAAATTGGAAGGGGTTAAAAAAATAAAATAAGAATAATAATCTTTATTTTGTTAACATCAAACAAAAAATATTACAAAATCAAAAAATCAAATAAAATAAATGATAATGTTATGAATATAAGATCTCAAGATCGGTACAGCCTCCCTTTGGGTCGCACATATAATTTAGAGAGTCACAATTATTTTCTTTTTATATATATATAAATTAAATTTTTTAGATACTACTGTTATAAAAAACATTGACAATACCGTCTCTACAAATTGGTATTCTAAACCAACCAATTCTGGAAGATTACTAAATTTTAATTCAGAACATACTCTCAAACAAAAAATAAATACTATACTTATGTTAAAGAATCGATTCACCAAACTAAGTAGCTCTGAATACTATAATACTAATAAAAAAACTATCCAACATATATTAAAACTTAATGATTATCCTAAAAGATTGGTAAACAAAATTATATTTTCGAACAATACGAGAAACCATAATGAACAACGAATTCAACAATTACAACCAAAAATTTATTCATTTCCATATATACATGGTTTGTCTGAAAGATTAAAGAAAATACTAAAAAATGACAGAAACATATTAACTTTTTACAATACTAAGAATATTGGCAAACTTCATACACATATAAAAACAAAAACACCATCTCTTATGGAATCAAACTTAATATATAAAATTAATTGTTGTAACTGTGAAGTCTCATATATTGGCCAGACTAAACAATATCTCAAACGGAGACTTCAAAATCACAAACAAGATTGTGCAACTGCACAATTAAAAAATAAAAAAACAGAAGTTACAGCTCTATGTACACATTTTTTAAATACACAACACACTTTTGATTTTAAAAATCCAATAATATTGGATAGACAAGTTAATTTAAAAAAAACTCTAGAATCTATTTATATTAAAAAAACCTTAAATAGTTGTAATATAAAAAACGATAGTTCTACTCTTTCAGTACTATACAATGGAATTTTAGATCCATTATAATATCAGAAAGTGCTATCAACTATGAATGTCCGATTTTATAAATGTTAATTTGTATTTAGTTACGAACAAACAAATCAATTTATATATATCAACGTCAATACAAAGAAAATAATTTTAACATCATAAACAGACATTTTAATTAGGAATAATCTTATGGTGTATTGCTTTACCATTATATTTCATTTCATTTAAATAATTGATACAAAAGGTAAACTAATTATTTATGAAAATAATTTTAAATTGTAAATTACTGTTCCAATTCATTT
>JAFFZR010028694.1:0-11156 GCA_018397195.1 Lethrus apterus | reverse complement strand
TACGCGTTGAAAAACCATACCAATTATTAACCAATCACAACAGCGTAATTTAAATTTGGCGGAAGTAAAGGAACTCATGTCAATAAGCACTGGAATTATCGGAGATGAGAAAATAAACTGTCACATGTCTCAAGAAGTGGGTATTGATAGCATTTCAAAAATCAGGGATAGCGAAGCGAATGAGAATGCACTAAATTTAGCCAACAGTGAATCACATGTGGATTAGGCCTACTGGGGATACCACTAAAAAAAAACGCGCCAGGAACTCTACCTCATGGCGGTGTGGAAATGAATTTGTTGGTCAATACGCGTGTTGCGGGTAGACTTTGCGGCGCTCGTACGCCGAAACTATTCATTCCACAAAAAAAAAGGTTAATACTTAAATTATAGGAAATGTTCTCTAGTTTAATTTATTACATAACTATTTTCACCGTAAAGTGAGTCGGAAAGGAAATATCGTCGAAAAACTGTTTTGGAGCGCCATTTTTCCAATATGGCGGCTACTTCCGGAAAAAAAAAGAGGTGGCAAAGTAAAAATTCGGAAAGAGCACATCAAAATCTATAAATATACCAATTTTCAAAACTACCATAAAACTTCACAGGTAACCTCCTTTTTGAGCGCCAAATGACTGGACTACTAAGTTACTGGATATAAGATCAATTTTGTTACGGTTAGTGGAATAACAATTTTGAACGAATGATCAGGTTTTGTAATTAATCAATCGTCAATTTATCTCCAGAAAATCATTTTGTGCTAATTTTACCTGAAACACATATGCCAACGGTGTTCTGAATTTACCCCTACACCACATTAACATAACATTATTAGAATAAATCAAAAGTGTTGCCAAATTTACCTTCAGAAAAAGGCTGTTATCTTTAGAACAACCTGATTTTTTTTAAATATTTTGTCCGTGGTCTCTTGCCGTCACTTAAGACCGTATATTAACCTGTATATTAAAATATTAAATAAATTAAACACCTGTGAAAAAAAAAACAATAGTAATCAGTAACGTTTATATGTAATTTTAACCGTGAACATTTTGTTCAAAAATCACAATCACACCAAACAAAAAAATTGAAAATATTTTAAAGCATTTTATTGTCACTTGATACATAAAATTCCATTGAATTTAAAACCCGAAAATAGTTTTGCTCGTTCCAACGGCGTGCATATTAATTTGCACTCCCAGCTAATCAAAAATTCGATTTGAAAAGCCTCAAATTAACTAACAGACTGCTGCACCGCTTCGTGTTTTATTCGACGATAATTAAAAACATTACGATGTTGACGCCATTCGCCATGGCGATCACGTTGTGCGACGAGCGGCATAAAATTCAGCTTCATAAATTATCGATTTGGGATTTGACGTTAAACGCATAAAACTAGCTTCGTTCGTTAGACGTGAAGCGTTTCCTCATGCCGGGGAGTTGTTTTCAAATGCATCGCGTCGGGCTATTCGATTCGTAATTCGAGGATACGACCTCGAATTTCGAATTACATTAATTCAAGACAGTCGAGATAAAAGCACGCAGACGTTTACCAGCGGACGAGATTAATTTGCACGCGAATTCATTACTTCGAATAAAGAATTTAAATATTTAACAATCATAATCTAAGAGATTTAATTTTCACCACGAGGTCAAAGATTTTGACTATTCCCTTTGATAAGGGGTAGAAAATTTAACAATTGACAAGAGAAAATTTTAGTTGAATGTTATAACGGTGCAAGATTCTTCAGAAACAGTAAGCGTAAAAAAACTCCATAAAGAATTAAAATATAAAATATATCTTAAACCAGACAACCTGACGTTGCTTCGGACTTAAACCAAACAAATGGGCGTGCGTCGTCGCTGTCTGTAAAAATGTTACACAAGAAATGCGACAACCATATTTCTCTTTCATAGCAAAATTTCTTAATGAATTTTTTTTTTAATAATAACGATTTTTTTGATGTTTTCGCAACACAAACGATGGTTATAAAGGCTTTTGGCGCATATACTCAATCGAAAAATTGCATTTTTCAAGGAACATATGGAAGAAACCATTTTTGAAGAGGATACATTTTTCTGAAAATGCATCGAGGCAATAGGACTGCGTTCAACGTAGATTATTTTGACATTAACTCAATTAAAAAAATTGTCAACTTCAATTTCCGTAGTCATTTGCAATAAATTTCTTATCTAGACTTTCTTTCATGTGAGGTATTTAGACGTTATTCATGGTTAAGACGTCAGGTAACGTATAATTCGTCATATTTCATTTTTAAATTTTCAATTTAAACATTTCCCCATTCCTTCATTCCATCACGATCTAAATCTAGCTCAGAATTTTATTTAAAAATATACAACTCCCCATGCACCTCTGTTATTATGAATCCTGGATCCTTCTTCCCTCACGGTAAAAATTGGAAATTCTTTTATAGAAACATTTCATACAAAGAAAACAAAACTGAACGAATTTCAATTCCTCAACCATGTTCGAAAATTAAATCATCAAAAAATATTTGGATTAGATTCAAATACAAATTAAAACGCCAACATATTTATTGTCAATTCTGTACAATTTACCTTCATTACTTTTAAAAATTCCACGGGCATGTTATAAGATGTTACCCATTCTTGGAGAGCAACATTAGGCATAATAATAATATACAAAACTAATAGGTATTTTCTGCATTATACTCGGCAATATTTGTTAATTAATTTACACTGTTTGCATTATTTTGCATTTTCCCTGGCAACTAGGCGAATTGAACTAGCAGGAAAAAGCAATTTCACAACGTTCACCCAAGGGAATAGAAAAACGTGGAAAATCAAATCAAACCGATGCATCCACGCGTGGTAGTTGGTCAAATATTAGTCGTTGTACATTTTATCTTCAAAACAAATATTCTATAATTAATGAGATTTCCATTAATTTTCCGATTTTAAATTTGCTTAATTGTAATTAATAAACGACAATTTATATTTAAAAAAACAAACATTTCACATATTCCTCTCCCATCCAGTACTTGTTTGCTCTTTCCTCATTTCCGTATCCACTTTTGCCCTCCAGATACGATGGAAATCTACCAAATGTGTTAACTCTTTGTAGTTCTTGTTGTACTATGCTTTCTGCATCTATTCATATCTCCTTTGCCTGTTCGCATCTTTCCATCTCTCTGCCCCCTCGGCCTTTCTCATCCCCTCCATGTAGACCAATCTGTTTCTTTTTTTCATTGTTATTCTGTCCTTTTCCCAACTTGATAAACCTTCCGTCTTCAAGCCTCCATTAACTATCTCTTCCACCGCTATTCTTATCCAACTTGCTCAATTACTCTGCCTCGTCTCCATTTCGTATTTCAACGCTGTCCCTTCTTCTCCAGGAAAATATACTCCGGCGCTAACTTTTCCAACTTCAATGTCCTTTTTTATCCATCCTGATCCTTTCTATAGCATTGAACTCTTGTAACCCCCCCCCCATACATTATTATTATTATCATGCTCGTCGCGCAGCTTCCTCCACACCCCCATCAATTCCTTCAAAACGGCGAATATGCTTTGTTAATATGCCGAAATGAAGCTCTGCATTAGTTACTCTTTTTTCAATGCCATTTCTAAAATAACGTTAGGCATAGGCAATATTTTTCAACAAGAAACGTGTGTGAACTAAGGCACTTTTATGCATGTATTTCATAGAAAACGAAACTAGGAAGTGTAAACATTTCATGAACAACTAACTGACTAATAGGTTTAAATGGTTTAAAAAAAGACCATCACAACAAAATATTAGAAATATCCTCCAACAAAAAACAAAACCAATATTACAAATTCGCACATTTTAACAATCAGAACAAATTAAGTAGCTAAAAATATTCTTGGTACGGTACTCGTAAAGATAGAACAGCCGTTTCTGCGGAATTATGTTTCATATAAAATAAGCTCTTACATGCTGAATTTTTTTCGATTAATTACATGGTAGACTTTATACAAATATAAATTGTGTAAGTTCTAAAGGCTTTCTATGTCGTATTGCTGTGAATGCTAAATGTTTGATGATAAGACATCATGATTTCACGATGTTTCATGAAATCATACTTAACATACTGTAAAAAATTTTTTTAAAAAATCAACATTCTCTCTTGAAGAATTACCACAACAAATGAAGAACAATGGTGAACATTTGATTGAATCTCGTACTAATTGAAAATATAAGAATTGCAAAAGACAGACTTGCAACATTAATTAATCAAAAATAAACGTAATCGCACACGTAACTCGTTTGCATAAAAGCATAATCGAATCGAAAACCAAAGCAACCGTCAGAAGCGATAAAATCACGGACGAATACGCCGCACATTCCACAAACAAATGCCGGTATACGAGAGACCGTAAAACCTGTTCGATGGACGTAACGTCGTATAGTTAGGTCGACAGAACCTCTCGTATAACCATATGGTCATAACGCCAAGACTGTAGTAGTATTTTTAGTCCTCACATATATATTTGCAACGATGTTAAGTTATATAGCTTGTTCGCTATCTATCCATTGGCGAGATACCTGAACGAATGATTTACAACTTGCGTTAAAAGTTACGAGATAAGTAAACAGAAAGGATCATTTACAAACGGAAATTAACAATATCAGGGGCGCCCGTTAATCGTCAAATGTTTTTAATCGCATCGTTATTACACATATTATTTAAAATATTTGTTACACCACTGCATATTTAAGTCATTTCATTTTATGGCAGAAATACTCCAGATAAAAAGGTTCGAGTGACCCTTTTCAGCAGGTAGTCTCGCCAATGGCTAGCGAACTAGCTATATCATCGGATACGTTTCGAAATTATCAGAGAATTAGACACAGCTTTCATTCAAGTAAATTGACATTGAAAAGTTACGGATAAATAAATAATGACTTCGAAATTTATTTGGTAATTCTACGTATGATGAGTTATTTCAATCAGTAATACAGACATAATTTTCTGCCATAAAGTGCCGGAAATCACACCGATCCACAGTGAATCGGTTTGACGAATTAGGTGGACAAAAGTCATTTCTAAGAATTGTATAATTAATGGTCACATGTTGTAAACAAAACCCCCAAAGTCACAATTTCAGGTAATAACGGTGAAAAACATTTCACAGTAATGAGTTTTAGGCGGTAACCGGTAACTGACCAGGTAACTGCATTAATGTAAACAATTTAGTTGCATTTTTGCAGGGCGTTCGATAACATCTCTCAAGGTAGCAAGTAACGTTCTTCCATGTGACGTAGAAGATTGATACCTGATACTGATGATTTTTATTAGTTTCTGCATGTTATTTGTACAGTTAATTTATAATTTCATACCTAACGTAAATTTTATATGTATTTTTTGTATATATATATTGTATATATTGTTTTTTGTGTTTTAGTTTTAAAATTTATTAATTTTGCAGAATAAATCTAATAATTATTTTTTCGAATTATTTTTTAAATTTAAAATTGATTTTTAATTAATTAATTCTTCAGGCTCTTATTTAATGTATACTTACGCAAAACTACAAATTATGCTTGTTTGTGGCCAAAATAATCAGAACGCAAAATAAAATATTTTTGTCCAGCTAGCTTGTTATAGGCGATTCACTGTGCGATCTAATAAAATAAAACCACAACGAACTGAGGGATCGGAACATCGCGATCGAAAAACTTTTAGGATGAACGAGACGGCGCGGCGTCACAATTAATTCCCATAATCAATTTTGTGTGCACACCTTAGTCAATTTCCCGACGCGGTTCTATCAAGATGCAGTTTGCATAATCAGCCATAGCGAGTTCCTTGTGCAACTAAATTTTGGCCAAATGTATATAAATCTATTAATTTATCGTGGAAATTATTCAACGATATTTTAGGGCATTTGCTCGGGGTTTACGTATTACGGATCAATCGAGTTTCTTTATAAATTTAACAGATTACTTATTTTCAATTCAACTTATTAGTCTTATTAGAAACAACTGAAAATCACATTCTATCATAAAATAAATTAAGCGTGGCGAAAATTTGAAGAAAAACATATTAACGGTAATGGTCAGGTTGCATCGTGGAATTAATTGCAAACGAAACCACTACTATTATTACGAAATAATATAGGAAACGCCCAGGAGAAAGAAATGAAAGAATTAGAAACATCAATAATTAGCAGGATCAAAAAAAAAAAATTTATCAACAACGATGGACACTATAATACTACACAACAGTACAGAAGAATTACACGAACAAGAAAGTTGTATAATAGCCAAAGAGTTAGTCTTTTGATCTCCTTGGGCGCAATTGACCCTTTGCTCACATGTAGTCGCCACCCCTGTCGGTGGACAAAATGGACAGAAACTTTGACAAAACTCGATCAAAATCTATTCTAACAAAAAGATGAAAGATCTTTTTGAAGATCAATGATAACAGTTTACATAATGAAATTTTAACGTGCAACCTTGTAGCCTGACACGTTTCGAAAAAAAGACGACTTCGAGGACGCATTCCAAAAGTGGCGGGAACGCTGTATTACTGTGCAAGGAGATTATTTTGAAAGTAGTGTGTGATGTTACCAAAAAAATATACAAAGTGGCCCACCGAAAATGAAACACGCGTTTTCAGGTATTTAGACGCTTAAAAAAAAAACGCTCAGACAGGTCAATTTTCTTTGGAAGGGGGGGGGGGCAAATGTTTTAGCTATTTGTAGTCGCCTAGTTGCAACCCTAAAGGGGGGAGCACCATAAAACTTTTAAATGGAAAGTGGTATTTTCTGATCATTACTTCCCGATTTAGTGAGCTTTGAATATTCAAACTTTCTTCATTTTTTATGTCACCTTGGAGATTAGTTGCTTAAAAAATACTGAAACAGGTGAATTTTCTTTGCAAGGACACATGTTTTGCCCCAAAATTTTGAAATAGCAAGGGGTATCTGCTCGGTTTGGAACATTTCGCTTTTTGTTAGTTACAGACCCGGTAAAAAAATTAATAATGTTTGAATATTCAGAGCTCAATAACTCGGGAAGTAATGATCAGAATTCAAAAATTCAAACACATCTGTAAAGCCCCATCCATTGCTATTTCAAATGAAAATACCACTTTCCATTTAAAAATTTTATGGTGAACTAAAGGGGGGGGGCTTTAGGGTTGCAACTAGTTGACTACAAACAGCTAAAACATTTGTCCTCCTTCCAAAGAAAACTGACCTGTCAGCGTTTTTTTTTTTAAAGCCTCTAAATACCTGAAAACGCGTCTGTTTCGTTTTGGGCCACCTGTATATATATATTTTTTTGCTTTTAACTATTTTTTAAACCATGACACAAATTATGGATTTTTGTCATTTCCCATAGAAAACGATTCCTTTTTATGTCCCAATAAAATATTTCGCAATTTTTAAAAAGAAAAAAACCTATATCTTAAACAAATTGAGAAAAATATGTATTCCAATATAAAAATCCTAAAATGAACTAAATACACCGGTGTACGGTGTATTTAGTTACATAATTTGTACAAACTGCGATTACTTTATTACGAACAATTACAGGTCTACTATTCCACATCTCAAGTTGAAATACGGTAATTAACTTCCCATTTACGGCATACACTTGACCCACATAAATTTTTAATTAATAAACCAGCAACCGTTACGTCAAATTCGAGAAATTAAGACGTTGAGCAAACAAACTTTCCCATTTCCAATTACTTTCAACGCAACGGTGTGGTAATTGCACCGAATTACACCGAGACGTCGCTTTAGTTCCAAGTTTGACGTCCCAATAAAGCAATTATATAAGCAACTAATTACGTCTTGTTCTTTATCTTAACATACGTTGACAACGTGACTTTAAAATATTAAATAGGGGCTTCGCTCGACTATTGACGAAAAAATAAATTAAATATTGATCCTGGCATTTTCCAGCAGAGAATGAACGACAAACATTTTTGATACGAAATTACGATATTGAAAGACATTACAATTTTCTGGAAATTTTGCTTTTCAATTTTAATTTTATTTAAAAAATTTTGTTTTTTGCAATTTTAAAATTATCGACAACGAAAATGAAAATACAAATTTTAATAAATGTAAAAATCATTTAAAATTATTCAATTATGAACTTAAATATATTTTTTATTTTTACTGACAATCTCGGAATTTAATAAGGAATAATATGTCCCATACTAATAAACTGAAAGGAGCCATTTTGAATTGAATTTTGAAAATCAGACGTAAAAATAAGTGGGATGTGAATAACATACATTGGGTTGCATTCTAGCGTACGTGGATGTCCGGTCGAAATTGTGTAAAAATTTCATAAAAATATTTTAAAAATTACTTTTTTGCAACACGATATCCTTTAATATCTGAACTTCTAATCGAAAGGACAAAGATACAAGAACGTACTTGTTTTACCATTAAATTAAATACAAAATAATACAAAGATTTTTGTCAAGCCACGACATTCGCAGATAAAAACGTTATTTATTCAAATATGTAATAAGAATTTCACACATATATTTTACACATAATCATGAAATGAAACACGATAATATTTGTCGTGCTATGTATTAAACATAATTATCGAGTTAAAAAATCTTCGAAGAAAAAACTCGTAAATTATATTAATTGGGTGTGTTACATTTGCACAGAAATTTTGCCTTCATTAACTTAAATATAACTGTAAATAAATAAATATATATTACAGCCACTTTAATTTATCGTGATAAATTAGCTAATTAAAGATAGCATTATGATCTCTATAGCACGTTATGTTCACATTACAAAATAAACATTTATATGGGCCATCCACCACAGACGGAGCGGCGATTACCACCAGATCTATGGTTTAATTTTGGCTGTTCTAGACAAAACTGGCTGTCCACTGATCCACACGGTGGTCACGTGGACAGCGAACGAACAATCTACGAGTTTAATCAGTCGAAATATAGTATTTTAAGTTTCGCTCTATATTTCGAAAATACACAACTAATTTGATAAAAACAAATTGCAAAACTACATCTCAAACAAAGCGTCTGAACAAAGCGAAAACAAAACCGCCTCCTCCTCCTCCCTCTTCAAATGATCAATACAAGGTCAAAGACAAAAGTCGCGACAGACTAGTTCGCAGAAATGTAACATGTAATATGTTTTGTCTCGGTGCCATCGATTATGAAAGTTATGCCCATTATGTCACGCGTGTGACATATCTCGCTTTAAAATCTCCGTTTCTTTCGCAATACGCCGTACTTGGTAATGAGGTGCCGGTTTTCTAATAAAACGCGACGTGAATACAAAATCGTTGTGACTCCATGTCGCGCCGATGCTCAGAAATACAAACCATGTCAAAACAAGGACAGCCGCTTAATTTTGTTAAACACTGAATACTGACATGAAACAACTTGTAGTATCATCATGTTTAGCTTTTAGTTTTTCAACAATCTTTTCAACAAGGGAAGGTAATTTATAAACACTTTGAAATAATTCAAAACAATTCCAAAATTCGTCGTCACATCAACGCCAAAAAATAAGCGATCTAATCCAGTGAATTTGACGTGGTTTATTTTTGCGTCAAAGCCACTTTGGTCCGACTTAAATAAACGCGGTTATTTATAACACGCAAATCGACACGCTCTATAATTAGAAAAACGAAGCATGTGCCTAACGATAAGGACACGGACAGGAACTCCAGACAATACATCGCATGTCTTCGTAAAAGAAAAATATTCGTCATTAACGGGCGTTTGGGTGTGTAATTGCTGTGCGTACGGGAATATACGTCTTACATTAACGAAGCACTTAAGGAAAAAGGAATTGTGAAAGCGCATCCGATAATCGCGGGTTAACGACCCGACACTTTTTTATCGAGTCGAACCTCATTCATAACAGACTACAAATTTAACTAAACCCAAGTGATTAAGTTGACGAAGACGTTGCCAAAAACAATCAGATGATTTAAAATGCTTAATTTACCGTTACACACATACGACATTTCAATTTGCAAAATTACGAATGTGTTTCTAATACGTCACTTTATACAGGCTGTACCAACTAAGACGGAAAGTTCAATTGCTCCGTTATTAATAGTAATTCAGTTCTGAAACTTTGTACGCATTGATAATTCAAATTTCGCTATCAACTAAAAATATGTACAAAGATGGCCGACTTCCGGTTATACCGGAAGTCGGCACAAACTTTCTTATTTTAAATGCAACACCCTATTTTTTATTATGTTTTTGGATTGTCCATAAAAAATAAACACCAGTTTATTAAACACATACTTGGTCTTAGTGGCACTGTTTCGGAGTTATTCGACTTTGTTTGAAAAAAACGACTCTTGCAGTGTTTTCGGAAATTTGAAGTATCTCCGGAACCAATGTGCGAAGAGAGCTGCGGTTTTCACCGTTCGATTTATTAAGATGCATTTTATTCCTCAATACAAATTGAAACAATTCGGTTCATTAAAACGTGAAATAAGAACGTTGGAAGTTCAGACTTTTCAATCATGGCTAACGTGATTTTTTTAAATGCAACACTATATTAATTATGGTATCATCGGATAGAAAATCTCATTACTTTTCACCTTTATTAATACATGTTGGCATCTACAAGTAGTAGTTTTGTAGTTATTTCCGTTTTTTTCTTTATACTATATTTCTTGACGTCTAAATCCTCAATACACTAATAATTTCGCCAGTAACTTGTTTTCATTAGATATGAAATTAAATACATACAACAATAGAACTAATGTTCATACATTCAGCGTTTCACTTAAAATACGGATAATTGATTTAGAAATATTAAATTAGGTTACAAATTTCATTATTTAGAAAATATTTTTCTCTCACATTCATATCAAGCTTGCGATTGGAAGTAACTTGTTCTGTTATTGGCATGTTTAAAAAAACGGTTAAACACAACACTAATTAAGACAAAACCACTGTAATCTAATAACTATAACTACTAACATTTGAATTTAATAATACAATCTTTAACACAGTTATTTATTATCATTAGTTATAGTTATTAATATTAAACAGTGGTTTTGTCTTAATTAGTGTTGCGTTTAACCGTTTTTTTAAACATGCCGATAACAGAACAAGTTACTTCCAGTCGCAAGCTTGATATGAATGTGAGAGAAAAATATTTTCTAAATAATGAAATTT
>JAFFZR010028693.1:0-11164 GCA_018397195.1 Lethrus apterus | reverse complement strand
TTGCAATTAAACTCAATAATTTGAGAGATGAAGTACTGAAAGGAACGTTGGAAAACTTGTTATCAAAAGGATTGCAAGTGGATGTTAAAATGAAAAGTGCTCAAAAAAATAGGAGAGAATGTGTGTTTGATAGAAATATAAAGTCTTACGGACAAAATCGACATTTTAAAGATCAAAAGTAAATGAAGGAGTCTACAACAAAAGATCTTCATTGATTCAGATCTTACGAAAAAAGAATAAGGAATCCAAAAAAACAAGAGAAACAGCAAAGGAGGAAAGAAAAAGAAAAGTAAACAAAACAAAAATAGGATATAAAAAGCTGATAAATGGAGTATGCCGGAAATGGAACGATGGCTTAGAGCAATTACAAGAGACAAAAAACTGGCAAAAAACACAGGAACAACCAGACGACGATCCCAGCAAAGGACAAGGAAGATGCATATGATAATTATGATAAAAAAGCAAGAAAAATAATGATGTAATAAATATACGAACTACGAATTTACAAGGAATATACGAAAAAACCTAACCATAAGGAAAATACTGAAAAAGAAGGTTTGGATGGACGAAATATGTATGGAAAAAATAAACAGAAAAAGAAATTTGCGTGGAAAATATCTACAAAGAGGACAAACGGAAATATATGGAGCAGACGAAAATTGTGAACAATTAATTTTTTTATGGATGTGTTATGTTCACAATAAACTTTTCACGTGTAACTGTTATTTGATTTTTGACAAATTAGATTACTTAACACTATTAATATTAAATATTATTAACTTGGATGATTTAAAATACATAAATTTGAAATGTATATAAATTGAATCGAAGCAAGCTTTGATATTTTAATATTCTCCAAAGCATGCAGATGGAGCCATTAAGGTTTATAGCATTTGTTAGAAATAGTCCATTCTATCCAGTAGGTTAAATTATCTATGATGAGACGTCAGTAAACTGATGTTACTAAATGTCACTTATTAATTATTGATATCGACGAAGCGGCAAATTTCAAAACCACCTCCAAATTGTTTTATAAAAATTGTAACTGTAAAGGTTTAAATTGTGGATTTTGCTTTTAAGGGTTTTAATCGGTCTTACCCGCCTCGAGCGTTGTCAGCGTATGCCGCTGTGTCCTTTCCAAACCGACCGTGAATATGGTGTACAAATCAATGGTGTATATATGACTGGGACGTGCGTCTTCGTAGTTAAATTCTTTTTCTTCCTGTTCCACATCCTTGATGTAAACGACGCCGTCTTCCACGTCGCAGCCATCCGGGACAAAATGCTTCGGACCGTGAGAGGTGACGACGATTCTGTGTCCTTTTACGAACTCGCTGTCGTACTCTTGATTCCAAGTAATCCTGAAACCGTACGATTGAGGATCAGATTGAATTGTTGGTTTTGTCAGCGTCACTGAAAAATATTTTCTGTCATTGAATTAATTCTCAACATGTCCGTTTGGAACCTGTCTTGAAACTCATTTCTGACATCTCCGAATATACGCCGTCGCCTAAAACCCATCTTGCGGTGTAACTGTAAATCGTGTTCTCGTTCAATTCTGTAATGTTAACAATGGCTTTGTTGGTTTCTGCATCCAAGTCGAAAATAAATTTTTCCGATCCGATTTCTATCGAAATCTCCCGAACTTCGCACAAGTTATCGACGGGGCGCTCGAGCTTCCAAACAGCCGTCGCGGACGACGTCTCGGGATCCGTCCAAACATGCACCGGCGCGTTCACTGAAAAAGAAACGTCCGCAGGAATCGATTTTGATTCGAACACGTCGACTTACTCGAACGGTCTTCCGTGTGCCGAGTCGAGGCGTCGTCGCCCAAGTCGTCGAGAAACACCGGCGTCACTCGTATCGTATTCGTCGAGCACGGATGCAAATCGAAATCGAAATGGGTCGTGACGATGCGACCTGTGTGCTTATCGAGTTCATTTTCGAAGATGACGTCGTACGACAAGTCGCAGTGTTCCGCGTCGACGGGTTTTTCCCATGTGAACCTACCATGTTCGTAGATTAAATTCTGAACGTATCCCATAGCTAAAAGAATCGATAAATTTGTCAATGATCGCTTGTAAAAGCGACGAATAATTCGAAACCATTTACGGTTATGAGTAGTAGATAAGAAATTGTTTTGAGTTACGCTGTCCTACCGCCTGCGCATGTTTATTCACGTTTTTCGCTGAAAAATGATTGTGAATTGTCAATATAACAAGTGATGTAGACTTGTAGACATCGTGATCGCGTCGATATCATTGACGCCATTCTAAGAAGAATTGTGGAAAATTAAAGATATATATCATTGGCATGCGGTTATCCTTCATTTCTTTTTTTTTTGTTCTTCGTGCTCGCTCTTATACATTGACCACAAATTCTCTATCCCATCTTTTTTTATCTTTACAAGTCACACTTCACATTTAAATACATGTGTTAGAAAGAGATGGAAGTTTTATTATAGTGAGCGGATGTTATAAACCCATTTAAATAACACACGCCAGAAAGAGAAAGCTATATACAATTCTCCCAAATCTATACTTCTACTAAAAATCATCTGTTCCCTACCGTTACCGTTTAAGGAGACGTGTGCCTTAAAATGCTTACCGTCGTGTCCAACTTTTACGTTTTTCGTCGCAACTCCGCCGACCTGTCCAGTTAGAGTCCTTACGGTTACGCTCACTTCGTTATCGGTGCACGTGTTCGTCGTCAACGTCACGTGTTTATCCCTAACCAAAACATCGTCGGACGAGACACCTTTTACAACGTGTCGTATTGAATACACGACGTTGCAAGTCGTGTTGTACGTCCACGAAACTCGTAAGGTGTTGTCTTCTTGAATTTCGACGGTGACGTCGTCCACCGTTCCCAAATCTTAAAAAAAAAATCGATAAGTCGTCTACGTGGTGGATAGAAACATGAGAGGACGACAGAACGAAGGTGAAAATGTTTAACTTACCGTCATTTGTACAACTTCCGTCTTTTTTCGTCGCCGCTATGAAGAATATCACGATAATCGTTATGACACCGACTAGGATGATCGACAGAACCGTAGCGTGAAATACTGCAACGATAAATCGAAATGGAAAAAATATGTTTTACGTGTTTTCGATTTTTCATTTTTATTGATTTAGTTTTTTCGAGAATTACCTTTTCTGATGTACGTCAGTGAACTCATCGTTGCTCGCACTTCGACAACAAAATCTCAAATATGCGCGCATCTGTCATCATAAAATATTTTATATCGTCTTAATCTCTCATTATCCTCTAGATTTTTACCGGCATTAATTTTTCCGTTTAAGCCGTCCGATAAAATCCGAAATTTATTATGAGATTATATTATTATGTGTACGATGGACTTTCAGTGGTCGAAGACCACCAATGAATAATAATTATAAATGAATGGATTTTTATCATCTTCTGCTGGGGATTTTGGAAATAAAAATGAGTCTTGAAAACAATACATAAAACACATGGAAACAGACAGTCACGTCACGTCTGATAACATTTTTCAACGATTTGATTCGACGAAATCGAATTCTGCTAAAACGACCGATTCTTCGATTTTGCGAAGTGGGCGGCGAGCACGCACGAAATCGTGGCCCCAGCATCGTCGTTTATCACGTTCCCGTCAAGTAGGATTATATACTAGGAAAAAAATGATAAGATTTTTTTTTTGTTTTAAATATGGATAATCGCATGCCAACTTTGTTATAATTCGAAAAATTTTTCGTTTTGAAATAATTTTATTTGTGATTATTACTCGCACGCTTTTCCGGGCATAATCGGCCAAGTCCACAAATAATTTGATGAAACATTTCAATATGCGGGTAACAGGGGTATTTATTAAGTGCATGTGACGATTTCGAAGTTTTATCAACGCTGCTGTCTTACGGCGGCCTCTGTTAGTAATATTTCAATTTTAGTGGTTCCATCCCGAAATGAATAAAAGTGCAAGTAATTTAGTTTACGTGACACGTTGCTTGATGTAACATCCAAGAACGAACCGACAAGCCCGTTCTGTATTTTTCGTAAAATTAATTCAACCTATTGTTGAGATAATCTGTTTATCTATCTTTATATCATACTAATACATTATGTCTATCTGTTTTTAGATAATTTATTAATGGCCGTTTGCACCTGTAATAGTTAAAATTTCGGTTCAGTAAACTTCCGATTAAAGTTAATAACTGAAGTCGTTGTACCGTCTCATTCTGTCTTTTCAAAAATGAGACTTTACTGTTAAATACAAGTTAAACCGTGGAACAAGTAAGGTTTAGTTTAGAGCCAATTTAACTGGCAGTTACAGACTAGCGAAAATAGTTTAAAGATTTAATTTTCGTTTAACATTTAATCGTTACAGGTGCAAACGGCCGTAAATTGGTTTAGGACGTTCTCTCTTTTTTATTTTAACTTTTACTTTTCCAGTTGGTGGCACTGCGGTCAAACATCTGTCGAACAAAACTACAAACATAGAGAATCACCTCAGTGAGTATACAAAAAAAAAAAAATCATTTCTGATTCAATACTTCAAAATTAAAAATATTCATACAAATCCAGAAAGTTGATTTTACTCACATAAAATCAAGTATAGGCATCTCAGTTTACCGCTTCAAATAAATTGTTAGAGAATTAATTTTTTTTAGGTTATGCAAACAGACTATGAGAAATGTGTCAGATATAAATTGACGTTTCTAATCTAAATGTCACTTATAAAAGTTGATATCGACGCGGCGGCAAATTTCAATGCCAACACATTGTATACAAATAACCACATTATACAGGGTGCGGCATTTATCTTGAGACAACTGAATATCTCGTTAACAAGACGTTTTTGAAAAAAATGTTTCAGACAAAAGTTATTTGATTCAGAAGAGAAAATACAACGGCAATGCTTATTTTTCATTAGGTGGATGGATTCAATTCAAATTCGCTTTTTTTCAAATGGAAACCTATATTTTTCGTAATCTACGGAAAAAACAAACAACTTTTGTTTGAAAAATATTCTGTTGGACCTTTATTTCTTGAGATATTCAACTTTGAAATTTGTATACATTAGAACTCAAAACAAGACTGCTCTTGTCTGTTTTTGTATTATTGCAACGAATGCTCAAAATGATGACGTTAAACAAGCAAGTAGCGAATTTTATGTACATTTTCAGTTCACTCATCCTCGTTTACATCATCATCATTTTGAGCATTCGTTACAATAATACAAAAACAGACAACAAGAGCAGTCTTGTCTTGGGTTCTAATGTAAACAAATTTCAAAGTTGAATATCTCAAGAAATAAAGATCCAACAGAATAATTTTTCGAACAAAAGTTGTTTGTTTTTTTCCGTAGATTACGAAAAATATAGATTTCCAATTGAAAAACGAAGTTGACCTTGAAATAACCTTGAACCCACCCACCTAATGAAAAATAAGTATTGCCGTTGCATTTCCCACTCCGAATCAAATAACTTTTGTCTGAAACTTTTTTTCAAAAACGTCTTGCTAACGAGATATTCAGTTGTCTCAAGATAAATGATGCACCCTGTATACATAGTGATCCTAAATGACTGACTTTTTGCAAATGTTGCACCAAGCTAGTCCCTCAATAGTTTGTGTGAAAATCTAAAAATTACACATACGTCATTAATTACATCACAAATGAACGTATCTGATTGACGATTACTTTTTTTTTCTATAGACGTCGCCATAAAAGAATATCCCTAAGTCATTGATTTAAAAGCTTAGTAAAATACATACAAAAATTGATGCTAACTTAATAAAGCAAGTATTTTGAAACAGTACAATAAACGATTAAGTTGCTTTCTAAAAAGATGTTTTTCCATGTATATACAGTGATGGAAAAAAGTTTCCGGACACACACTGTATTCGCATTTCATGTATGGTCGAAATCACGAGAGCTGGCGTGTCAATGCCATTTGATGCAACAACTTTTGACACTATGAGTTTCCTTCTCGCATTCGGTTCATTGATGAAAGAGATAAAAACTGAAACGTACGTCTGCTATGTAAATTGTATGGAACAACAAAAACGTATGTCGTTATTAAATGCAAGATTGACATGTCACATGTCAACGGCATTGTGCTAACCTATTTCCTAGGTTATGTCACATAGATTATCGATAAATATGAAGTATGCAATATAGTAAATGTATATAACATATGATAATAGACATGTGATTTCTGAAACTTGATTCATACAATTCAAATATGACCTTGACGCGCCAGCTCTCATGATTTCTACCATATGTACAGTGATAGACAAAAATTTCCGGCCACGCACTGGTAAATGGATTCAGGCGTTCTACGGTTTAGGCGTTTTAAGGATTAATACTAAGTACTAATAATAAGTTAAAAATATGTCTTTTGCATTTCTGATGCACATAACCTTAGAAGATGACAGATGTCTTATTGCAGTCGTGAATTGACAGTACTAATTTAATCTGATATAAATTGATGGTGTGTGACTATTCTTTAATGGCGATTTTATTTCAACATAAATGATTAAAGACAACTAAAATTTTTATTGAAACGGTTTCATAATAAGAGTTTAAAATATTACCCGTCGACAATTAGGTAGAAAACTGCAAATATCACTGTCACTTTGACAATTAACAGCATTGTCAAGCCCACTAGACAAGTAAAAGGCAACAAACCACCAATACTATATTTTACCATTTTCAGGGGCGGGACAGACAATCATTTAGAATCATTCCGTATAAAAAAAAAATTATATTTTCATATTTAATCAACGTCCATTATTATATGTGTTGTATTCCGATGAACAAAAATATCAAATATATTAAAATATTGTCGTTTTTATTTTCAGTTACCGGAGAAAAATTCGAACGTCTCAAAGAGTAAGTAAACGACCGCTTCCACCTAGCGCGATTGTTTTCGTTTGTAAATTTTTCCAGTCCGAGTGTAGAATGCATTCCGGTCGGAGATACTGGGAAAAAAGACCAAGCTGCTGGTGGCACTGCTGGTGGCGGTACCACCGCTCCGGGAACTTCACCCGGAGCGGGAGGTCTCTCTGCAGCCGGAGTTACCGCCGACGTCCCCGAGTTCACCAAGATGAGTCCGGAGGAGATGGCGAAGTCTATCGGCGTCGAGCTGAAGGCGATAAAAATTGACATAAAGGTGTTGTACGACAGACTGGGAGGTTTGGGCGCCCTCACTGAAAACTTCACTCCAGACGAACTCGTTGAATATATGAACATCATAAAGAAGCGATACGGGAAAGTTCGTGTCACCGAAAAAGAAGACAGTAAGTTGATCGTTTTATTTATTGAAGATGTACGCTTAACGTTTGAAACCTTGATAACACAAGATTTACAGCGACAGACATGCCTCCTGAAGACCGGTTGAATGACCTGGAGGATAAATTCTCCGATTACATGGAACAAATGGTGGCGTTGGATTCGTCGTTCAACAACGAAATTTCCAACCTCCAAAATCAATTAAGCGAACTGGAGAAGGAGTTGGGTGCCATTGTTGAAAGGGTGAAGCTTGGGTAAGGATCAGTTCTTCAGTAGACTGTTTTTTAATGTGTGTTTCAGTTTGCCCGGTGGCGACACGGGCGGCGAAAGCGTGGCCGAACTATATGAAAAAATCATGGCAATGCAGTCTGATATGGAAAATCTTGCGGAAACGGCCTCGAGACTCATGGAGGACAAAGAGGAAAAACAAAAGATTATAGAGGCGTTGTTGGAACAAATCGAATTGCTGAAGACCATCAAGGCCGATAAGGAAGATTTAGAAGACGCCCTCGCTGATAAAGCGGACGCTTGCGCAATCAACAGAAAAGTATCGCACGATCAATTCGACACGGCTTGCGACGAACTATCTAGAGGCATAGAAGAAGCTTTGGGCAAGCTCACCTTACAAGAAAATTTGTGGCAACAAGCGCTGGACGAAATCCAAAAGGAGATCGGAAATAAATTGGATCGCATGGAATTGGGACCGTTGAGGGACTTCGTCAACAACAAGCTGAAGATGCTTCAACAGAGATTGAAAGCTCTGACCGCTTTGAAAAAAGAAACCGAAGCGGCAGGTTCCAAGAAATTCTTGAGGAACGTCAATTGCATATCGTGCGATAAAGACGTGGTGATGCGGAAGGAAATGGACCCGTCTTTGCTGCCACAACCGTACAGCATGCCTCCCACTAGAAGCATGGGTCCTTACTTGGCTTACGAATTGGACGCTTTGCGCAAGCAACAAAAAACGTAAGTTACCGATCGGGACTGACAAAAAATTATCACTTATTCCACAGTCTTCCGACGAGTCGAAATCTCAACCACTTCGAGAGCGCAATATCGTCGAAATCGCCGCGAGGGTAAGTGCTTTTTCGACGACGATTCGTTATCTTCAATGACTTTTTGTAGCGAGGATCATATCTGCAATCGGTATTGTGGTGGTAGTCACACCATCACGACCCCGCAGCAAAGGGTTACGAGATTGGGACATTTCCTTAATCAATGGGGACCAGAAGCTCAAGCTGTCGATAGTAAAATTCAATCGGTATACAGGATGTTCAAATTGAAGTCGGCACTATTGCCAACTTTGTTACTACTAAAGATATGATGTTGGTTAAATTACCAAAGTGGTAGTGTTTTTTCTTCCGATTACGATGGTAAAATCTTAAAAACAATTGAACTTCGCGTCTTCGAGATCATAAAAACAAAATTTTTTTAAATGGAATATACTGTATACAGGGAGATGCATAAAAAACGGACAGAGCTGTAGTATCGTTATTAGTCATCCGATTTTCAAAATTCAAAAACCGCATTGAATTGTTCAAAGCCCGCTATAAACTGGCAGTAAATAATATGTTTTATTTTGAAGCGCCTCTGAACAACGATTGTCAACTTTTTTTTTTAAATGGCAACATATCTTTTTTTTATTTTTTTCGAATTCTACTTTTTTTTTCTGAACACAGCGATATAATAAAATCATATTTTGCACGAACCGTAGCCGTAAAAATCAATGAAAATGTGATCACAGTGAAACGCAATTAAGTAAGCCATGAAACAAGTTATCCAGATAGAAATCTTCCTAGCTTTCAAAAATATGAAATATGAAATGCAAAATCATCTCATGATCTATTCAAAAAAAAAATACAAAAATTGATTCTTCGTTCTCTGTCGTTATTCTCTAATGCTTGGCTTGTACTTATGTTTCTTCAGAATTGCAATGACGGTTTTTCTCGATGTCCCAAAATTTTGCGCAATTTAGCAAAACATTCATTTCTAATTCTTCATCTAATTTTCGCACTAGAACTTTTGGTTTCTTGAATGCACCAAATTGTCTGGATAACTTGTTTCATGGCTTACTTAATTGCGTTTCACTGTGATCACATTTTAATTGATTTTTACGGCTACGGTTCGTGCAAAATATGATTTTATTATATCGCTGTGTTCAGAAAAAAAAGTAGAATTCGAAAAAAAGAAAAAAAAGATGTTGACATTAAAAAAAAAAGTTGACAATAGTTGCTCAGGGGCACTTCAAAATAAAACATATTATTTACTGCCAGGTTATAACGTGCTTTGAACAATTCAATGAGGTTTTTGAATTTTGAAAATCGGATGACTAATAACGATACTACAGCTCTGTCCGTTTTTTATGCACCTCCCTGTATACAGGTTGCTGATTTTTCGAGGCTCACTGGTATCTCGCCTATAGTTTAAGAGACAAAAAAGATTTCATTTCTGCCTCCTCCAATTTCTTCTTCGGCTTCTTCAAGACTCCCATCCCTAAGCTTGTTTCGCTCAGACATCTCTACCAACTTCTTCCCCACCTCATGTCCTCCACCGGGTCCAGCCGCCTACATTCCCTCCACCAATGAACCCACTCATCATCCCCTACCCCACAGAATCTGCATCTTCTGAAATTCTCTCGCATCTAGTATTTATTTGCTTTTTCTTCATTTCCACATCGGAATTTTGCCAGTGTTCTCGGCTTTTCTCCATCTCTCTTCCTCTCTAAGTACTCCAGCGTCCTCCCATATGTGCACACCTTGTACTTTTTGTTGTACAAGGTGGGCAAATTTCGATGTTTTCATAGTGAATTTCGATAACCATAAGAGATACAAAAAAGTTACCCTAAAATTCTCGATCGCTTTTTTGGAGAAAAATTCAATGGTGAAAACCGAAGTTGGCTATCGTCTTTTGTTTTCAAGTTATGCGCAAAAATTCGATTTTTTCCGTTTTCGTTCTATGACACATCTTGCTTATTTGGAAAAATGAAGGAAACGTTCCTCAGGTACTTTTTTGATAAAATGCAGTGGCGTTGTTAGTTTTTTGAAAAAGTTCTCCAAATTCGAGGTGTGATATAAAGTTTTAATTTGTTATATGGAACTCATAGTTGGCTGTGGCTTAATGAAAAAGAGAATTTTGTTCCCTTTTCAACAATATACGGGTGTCCCCGAAAGGTCTGTACAAAATAATAACACATATTCCTGAGGCCAAAATAGAACGATTTAACCCAACTTAGGTCTATTCAAAGTTGGTTCGTTTAGCCGCTAGAGGGATACAAATTTCCTGAAAAGAAATCGTTTTTTCGAGAAAACTTTATAACGCTTTTCGCGATTGGGACCAAATTTGGTATGTGGATTTGTACTGAAAGAAACCATTATTTGGCATGTTATTTTCTCTTCTGCCTGTTTTGTAAGTGGTCAAAAAATGGTCATACACATCTTAAGAAGCTCATACTTTTTTTTGTTATTATATGAATACTTTTGAAACTTTTTTTGCTGATAGACACATATGTTACCTACATTTCTTGTCTCTTGCTCCATTTCGTCATTTCTCATAGTTTAGGCAGAAAAAATTAATAACCCTCAACATGAACTAGAAATTTTAATCAAATCAATGAAAAAAATTCACAACAAATGTTCGAATATGCGCCTTCTGCATGAATGCAAAGATTAACACGTCGTAAAAATTTGAACTAGACCCTTTTCATCATTTCGACTTCGTTTTTTAGAGTGTCTACTGCAGGAATTATGGCAACGCATCCAAAATGCAGTAGACACTCTAAGAAACGATGTCGAAATGATGAGAAGAATCCAGTTCAATTTTTTACGACGTGTTAATCTTAGCAATCATGCAGAAGGCGGTATATTCTCGAACATTTGTTGTGAATTTTTTCGTTGA
>JAFFZR010028692.1:0-11166 GCA_018397195.1 Lethrus apterus | reverse complement strand
TTAATATAAGCTTTATATTACTTAAAATATATAATGCTATAGTTATTAAATTTGTTTGAATAATAATAGTTAAAAAATTTTCAAAATGATGCAAATTTAAATTTGGGATGCGACTATCGGTATTCATTTGAATACTCCGCCAGTATACGTTTTAATTGGCAAACGATATAATAGATGGCGCTTTTCATGTTCTATAAATTAATTAGAAGATACCCTTCTATTAAGTAAATATCTGTGGTGGAAAGGGAACCCTCAATCGGGCAAGACGCGCTAGACGAGTCGTGCCGTAAGCAAATATTTCAACGCTATATTCAAGAGGACGCTAAATCTCTAAAAATCAATCGATTTAAATTTTTAAAAATGGAATCAGCAGCTGGAAGAGGGAAGAGTGTCGATTTAATTTATAGTTACCTTCACAATCGGACGCAAAGTGGACAGCTAGGTGCGAATATTTCTTCACCTCTATTGGTATCGCAGGGAGTCCCACAGGGATCTATAATTGGTCCAATAATTCAAAACACTGAAAACGAATGCCATCAAAAAAAGAAAGAATGATATGATAATGTGAAAGACTGCAAAAATACAAATGAACTGCTTCACACTATTTTTACTGGTCGAAGTTTACCTTCAGTTTTCTTAGCCAGTCTGAAGACTTTTAGGTATTAACAAACACAGGTGCACAAGTGACGTGCTATCTGCATCAATATTTTTCTACTTCAACCTGATGTATCACCAATCCTTTGCGATTGTAGCACCCTTAAGATTTTTTACTGCATTTACAAGTACTGCTATTGAGTTTAAATACGAGATGTCAGCTTCAAATTTAGAGCAGATAATGCAATTACAATGGATTTTTTTCTGTTACCAAACAAATTAGGTATTGGTCTACAATTTGCGTTAACTAACTCAATTTTTTTACCATATGCAGTTAAACTCTTATGACTTTAATCCCTTCAATTGTAATAAATTTAACAACACTTAGAAAACAATACTAGGGTAACTGAAAGGAAATCAGACGATGGACACAATTTTCGAACTCAAGAGGTGTTTCATGGGTGTCTAACAGTTAACACAACCGATATGGTAGACCACGGAGATAGACAAAAGAGAACAAAGGTAATAAATTCATAAACTCTAATAGTAATAACAAAATATTTCCTTAAGAAGGAAATATTAAAATAAACCTGGCACGATCGCGCTCACTGATCTGATTTCCGCGAAACAAACTCCACAATTTGTAGAATGTTTTTCCACACAATGTAGTGCAAATTCCACGAAAATAGGGTCACAAATACCGACATAAAACTTTTATTCCCCAGAGCTCGAAATAATACTTGCATTATGTTAAGAGTTTATTAAGGATAGTGACTCGTAAGCTGCGATTAAGTTAATGGATGATAAATGTCATAACTGCAGAGAGCGATAGAAAAAATAGGGGTACAACATAAACTAATAATAACATATCTACGTCGTTCAACTATTTCTTCTTGTCTTGTAATGCTTTTTAGTCCTTTAGGGCTCAGATGATGGGGCGAGGGGAAATAAATACATGATAAATATGACAAAAATGTACCCCTCAAGTAGAAGAGAAAATACACCAGTCTATGATAAAAAACACCATTGTTTATTTAGCCTTTGCAGATGCTTATGATTGGAACTCGAAATCTAATGAAAAGGATAACGCAAAGGCTCATAAATGAAGCGGTAAAGTTTGAATTGAAAGTGAATGTGAACAAAGTACGTACATGAAAATGATATATGGATCAGAATAAACACGGCACTACCGGTGGAAACGTACTGGATAAAAGCGAAATAGTTTCAACATTTTGACAAGAAATTGTGGGTGCAATCAAGCATGGCTAGTATAAAGAAATAATATGAAAAAGTTGCAGTGCATCAAGAAAAGCTAAAAAGAGAATTTACAAAACACACATAACTGTGGTATTGGCTTTTAAAACTGCACCCTAAACAAAACAAAAGTTATGAAAATACGATCTGATAATAACAAACCCCATTAAAGCACAGTGTTTAAGCAAAAGCACAGCGAAAGGTCTGGAGGGCAGATGCAAAGAAGAAAAAAAGAGGAAAACCTGCTGTGCTTCTTATACAGACTGGCTTAGCCAAGTAGAAACATAGAACCTCATGTGAGTTGACCTCACAGCAGAGGGAAGGAGATGTTATGTGGCGGCAATAATCAAGTAGGAGGTCTTTTCATTTTTGACATTTTCTATCTGTTAATACACCAAAATAAGTGAAATTTGTAACGTTTAAAAGTTCTGTAATTTATATTGGCAAAAATTAGATTGAACAAATACCATTCGAGTATAAAAATAATCAACAAAATAATATTTGTACAATTGGTTATTAATCGCACACATGTGATCTGCTATATCCATCCTCCATGCTCACTCATAACTCATGAATTTCTCTGTTGCTCTCATAAACGTTTCTGTTTCTAGTTGCTTAGTGCAATCAGTATATAATCTCTTTCAGACTCCTCTCATAGAATCTCTATTTTTTTACCTCACCTGTTGACATTTCTCTATAAATCATGCTTCTACCTTTTGTACTTCTTTATAAACGCTTGCTGTAGTTATCCTAAATTGTATAAGGTATCTTTTTTTTGTCCCTCTGTTCTTCCTTTTCCATTTTCTTCATTATCGCAATGTGGTCTGAATCAAACTGCTCTCCCATCTTCAGCACCACCATCACGCCTTTTTTGTAATAATTTATCACCATTGCCCCTGCTGCCTGATTTTCCCATTTATCTCTTTGAAAGCACCCATTCACCATAAAATAGAATCACTGTACGCTGTACTGTCAACGCATCATATATTTTGAACAAAAAATAAAATTACATCAAATGTTAAACCTAAAACTACAAAAGATAATTGCTACTAGTGAACAAAATATACTATTAAAACAGAACAAAACAAAAAATCTTATAAATATAAAAACAAAACAATAAACATCTTCAAAGTTAATCAGTATCATCATCAATAGTTGTGTTTTCATCTTGAGTGATATTGGAACGGCGACGTCGATCCGTACGGGAATTCTCAAAGTCATCTCCAAGAGGCAAATTCACTGTGAAACGGATCGTTTTAGTGAAAATAATTCGATTATATTTAAACCACTTACCATACTTATTACCAACTTTTTTAACTTTGAGACCATATATAAAGTCTTTGACGTGTTTGTTTTCTTGTAAATTTTCTTTAGTTTTATTTTTAATGCAACTCAATCTGAAAAAAAGGAATCACATAACAACTACATATTATGATTTTAATCTCATGTACATCACTTTTGCTAGATAATGAAAATATACAATTAAATATTAAGATAGAATCATTGATTTGTGGATTTAAGTTTGCATGTATGATAATAATTACTATATAAAGATAATACTTGCATAATATTTCTTCCTTTAATATTTAAGCGGTGCACAAAATATTTCATAAAATCTAAAAACGGAAGAGATTCTTCATTCTTCAAAGCAAACTCAATACCCATTTCTACTAATTGTGTTATTTGTTGAATAGGTATATATAAAGAGAACTGCACAAATAATTTCTAGAAAAAAAAAATGTGTACTTATGAGAATCTGAAATTGTCTAACTTACTTTCAAATCAGTAGTTTCATCCCTCATAACATTTTCATTGTCCTTCAATTTTATAAACTCAGAAGTCAGTGTGGACAGAATTATGGTAAGAAACAAAGTTGTATTCATATCGCTTAATTGTTTCAGTGTTTTATTAAACAAATACTCATATTTATTGTAAAATTTATAATAGTAACACAACACTTCTTTAAAAATTGTTAGCAGAAACATTCTGTTCAATGCTGCATTCATGAATTTTGCAAGTATTTTTTGTCCATGACTATCGGACACTACAAATTATTAAGTGAGTTTACTCAGTAAAATTTTTAAATTTATTATTATTTGTTAAAAAACGGAATGTACCTGTAAGGTTGAAAACATTTTCATTTAAAAACTTTATTATACATGTTTCATAAGCTTTATCATCAAAGCAGTATATCAGTTCTCTCAACTTTGCATTAGACTTTATTGGAAATTTAAGTTCCTTATTAAATTCTCCATGCAAATCACAAATACATTCAAAAGCCTAAAAACAATAAATTCAGTTCAGTTCGGTATATAGCATTAGTCTATATCAGCATGACGGCTATAGGCAAAGTTATAAATTTAAAGGTGCTTAATACGTCGCTCACTTATCAAAAAATGGGTATCCAAATACAAAATATAATAATTGAGGGACTATTAACAAAACACATCTAATAAAAACATAAAACAAAAGACAAATCTGTACATATTTCGCGAAAATTTTAAAACTACAGGGACATTTTTCTATTCCCTCGTTCAGTGATAAATTATTTCCAAAGAAATTTGATGTCAATCCTTTCTGTTAATTCATTTTCTATGTTAAGTATTTATAAAATATTAAAACGACAATGAGCCATTCTCAGCTAATTTTGAATTCTTCCAAATTCTAAAACGACTTTTCACAAAATTACTTATACTTATACAAAGTATTCTGATTCAAAACAATGAGCCCCTTCATGTTAAAATTTTATGGGGACGCTAATTCGTTTTCATAGGTGTAGTTCGGGACTCCCCCCCCCCATATGAGTATGGTTTATATAAGGTTTATTGTATACTTACTTTAATCGCAAGTAATGGCAAGTTGTTAGTTTTTAAGTACTTAAAACATATATCTAAATATTCATTAGAATTATTTTTTAACTGGACACATTTTTCATTCAAATCATCATTAAAATGTTCATGGTCCAAAACGTTTCGCAACTGCCACACAAGATAATACTGACCACATTCCAAGTCACAAACCAAAATTGTTTCATTTAAATTTGGAATGTTTACAGATAACCTCGGAACTAGTCCAATCGTCCACACAAAAGGCATATTACAATGTTTATATATAGCGGACATCCTTAAAAGAACACCTTCAAATCCATTTATATCCTGCTCTGACCATTCATTCTAGAAACAGAAAAATTAGGCATGGTCGTAATCAAAACAACATACTTACATCACTTTGATCGAAATAATTCTTAAAGGAAGCTGTAGTTTGTTCAATAATTTTCTCCAATCGATAAATTACTGGGCCTTTCAATGGACACAATTGATCAGCATTATTTAATACAAAGACTTTAATTATCATTCCTAATGCTTCTTTACAGTTTATTTTAAAAAATACAGTGTTCAGCAAATTAAATATATCACACATATACTGCAAATCCACAATTAATAACTCAAAGTAAACCTTTTAAATACACACCCCTCGATATTGTGATAAAGTTGGTTCATTATAAACAAATACAAGAAGTATTTCCAAAAGATATTTCATACTGTTGCCTTCATTCCAATATTTTTTGATTAAAAGATTAAATTCTGGAATTAGTTTGCACATTATCTCCTTGTTTTGGTGTGGCTTTATTTCAGCTATAAATAAAATTATAATTCGTAATGTCATATGTATAAAAAAATCACAACTGTACAGGTGTCTTATTTTCGTTGTTTTATCTATAGGTATAAAGTACCATTAGTTTACAAGCTAGGAGAAAACCGTTTACGCAATGGTGGGTCAATTTTTCATAAGCAATTCACGTAGATAATTAAAATTCTTCTACCTCATCTCGTTCCCGCTTTATGACCGGAAATTGAAATTTCACGATTTATTTAAATAATCATAACTCTATTATATTGCAAGAAAGAACACAAAGGCATTTTTTCATCAGCATTTGACGGAGTACTTGCCACTTAACTCAGATTTTTAATTATACTTACCACTTAAGTGCTACCATTCGTCTTTTGTTTTTCTTAAATAGTAACCATTAAAACCATCTTACTGTGGGCTTTCCAAAAATATGAAACTCTCTATAACTGTCTCAGATTTTAGACGACTTCTTAAGGGGTAAGAAATCATAAATTCGCACATATTTATGATTTCTTACCCTTTAAGAAGGATGGTAGCGGCAAAGTGGTAAGTATAATTATAAATCTGAGAGATCGTCAAACTTCAATTTAGGGTTCCAGAGCGAACGAGATGTTGTAGAAACATTTGCTCATGAAATATTAATCTTAACTGTATTATGTATCAAGATATCGAAAAAACACAAAGATTCTGTCACGGCCTGTGTCTGAGATGTAT
This sequence comes from Lethrus apterus, assembly GCA_018397195.1. Classification (NCBI taxonomy): domain Eukaryota; kingdom Metazoa; phylum Arthropoda; class Insecta; order Coleoptera; family Geotrupidae; genus Lethrus; species Lethrus apterus. The sequence goes on along the minus strand of JAFFZR010028692.1, from coordinate 4,974 downwards.
GTAACTCAAATGCTATTACACTACTACTGTGATCGAAAAAAAAAGTAAAATAGTCAAAGTAAGCCACTTTAGAAATGGAAATAAAACAGAATATTTCCATTTCTAAAGTAGGATTCTAAAAGAAAAGCTTTGATTTGTTTGAACACCTTTTTGACGAACGTCAATTTGGTATTAAGAAATAAATAGTGGTTTAAGTAAAGATATGCCGATTTCTGTTGATGGCTTACTTTGACTAATTTTTTTTCGATCACACTGTATAATGTTTTGTCGGTCCAGTGCTGTTACAGTGATGTATAATGTGTATTGGCCCCTCTTCGGCCTCGGATCACTATATTTTTTTTATATTCAATTCTTTAGCAACTTTAATACGTAATATTTATTACTCATGTATTCATTACTTTATTACACAATTTGAGTAAGTTCAAGAAATAAGATAAGTATGATATGTGTGGCAAGATGTGCTGTTTCTTAAAATCGAAAAACTTTTTTAAATTGTAAGAATTCAATTTAAAATAAGAAATACCCTTTCTGTAATTTTTACGAAGTAATTGTGCTTTTCCAGTTACTACTTGAACGATTATGTTGGAAAAAATCTCAAGTAAAATAAGTTGCTTATCAAACTCCATTTCATCATCTACAAGGAGGAATTTTATTATAGTTTCTTGTGAAAGCAGCTCTGGGGTGACATCTAATAAGGATTCAACTAACAATGGTCTTAGTTTTTCCATCTGAAATAGCTCAGTATATATTTTAAAGAAAGAGGGAGAAAAAGGTAACTTACTCCAGGCATACGACTGAACTTAATAATATTTTTGATTAATACCATAGGGGAAGCGATTTCACCTTGTACAATACGTAAATAAGTAACAAAAAAATTTCCAGCCGCTGCAGCTAATGGATAATACTTATTATAAATCATTTTAAATATGCTATCAATTGTTTTTCTTGCGATTGTATAGTGGTACCTAAAAAATAATTGATAATAAACGTTGTAAAATCACAATGAACAACTTACGTTTGCAACGAACATGTAAGCACATTTATGGCATATATAGCCGTATTGTAGTCAATATCAAAAATTGTTTTACCAATCTGACTTAACATACGTGCTATTACGTCACTTAAGTAGTCATGAAACTCAGCATTTGTAATCAATTTTTTTAAATTTTCAAGTGCCGACAAACGAACATTCTTATTCTGTTAAATATATACATATGATTGTATCTTATCAAAGGTTTAAATAAAAATTAGCTTACCTCATCGACTAAATATTCCAAAAGAATAGACGTATATGTCTTCAGGAATACATTGGGCAGTACAATCATCATTTTATACATGTCTTTTGTACAAAGAACACGCATGTCATCTAATTTTGAATCGTGTATACGGCTGCAAAAGAATACAAACAAAATACCGATGGATCATACCTACTAGCGAGTGTTTGGAATAACGCAAACGGGTTGTAAGTCATTTGTGAAGAGGGACGTACTGCACTCGCATAGTTAATCTCCATATAACCCGTGAGCGCTGTTCCAAGCCTTTGTTAGTAGTTATAACCAACCAATTTGTCTAATCCAAAAATTTGTATTGTAGTTTATTACAAATGTAATTATTAAGAATGAATAAATTATGGAAAAATAACTCTAGTCAACAGTATTGAATTAAAAGAACGACTGTGAACAATTGCGAGTCGGGAGGTGCCAGCAAGCATTCACATTTGGCTTACAATTAACGGTGCTCTAGAGGCATTTGGGCGAACTTCTAAGAGTAATAAGCTTTTAACTGTCACAAAAATAAAAAAAAAACACACACACATCTACACAGCGGATGCACAATGGACCTCTAGGCCGCCCGCGATTTGAATGTTTAAAAGAACGACTGACAAGTCTTCTTTCAGTACTACTGTCCTCTATTATGTTCACATTCTACATCCAGTTTATGATGCCTCTAGCTCTTTGGTCTTCCGTCTCAATTTTGCTATTTTTTTTTGACCTCTGCTGTCATTCATCTCTTCTAAATGTCTCAACCATGCTATCCACTGTCTTTTTATGGAATGTTACAATGTCTAAACTTCTAATTCGTAATTCATTCGACTTCCACATTGCACAGTCCATAAATTTGTCTTAATACTTTTCTCTTTGATATTCTTAGTTTGCCTCGGCAGGTTATAGTCCATGTTTCACAACTGTATGTTGCTACTAGTCTTTCTTTCGATGTTTATAAGTTTGGTATCATTTGTTGGCACTGTGCATTCGAGCATCAATCTCTTCGTTGACATCATTTGTTTCGTTCAACATTGATTCCAGGTACGTAAAGTGGACTCATTCGGTTAGTTTGAAAGGATGCATCATTTGCGTTCTTGAGCATGTCATGTATATGCTTTTTGTTCCTTAATTACAAGTCCTACTTGAGAGGCCTCAGTGGCGATTTCCCTGAATTTCTCAATTAGCAATTGTAAATGTTTTTGTTGTATTTATACAAATGTAGAAGTTATTAATAAAAAACTAATATTCAAAAAATAACTTTTTAGATTACTTAAAATGTGGGCGGGCCATGGATTGAAACACATAGTTAGCTAAACAATCAAAGTCGTAAACGATACTTTACGTGAATTACAGATTCGCTTGAAAAAGTTTATGGTGAAAACATAAATTATTGTATAATAATGGAGGATAATTATTATTCTAATGATAAAAAATATGGATATGCCAAGGGTTTTCATCAGATGTAATGACGATTCTAGAGAAGTGATTGTAATTTATCATGTACTTTCATATTTTAAATAAAAAATTTGGTGCAAAATGGATTGCAAATAGAGGACCTAAAATTGGCTAGCAAGATCGCTTGATCTCTCTATGCTGGATCTTCTTTAGGCATGTTGCCTACTACACCACACATGTTGCGAAAAGCACGAAGAAATGTAATAAGATCTCGGGAATGTATTGTGCATAACGGCGGTCACTTTGGATAGAAACTGTAGAGAAATATTTTCTCCATGTAAGCGTGCAACTTAAACTTTAGTTAAATAAGACATATAATATATAGTTGTAAAGGGAATTTTATGTAGTTTCAGAATATGTAATAATCTAATAACATTCGATTTAAAGTTTTGAATTTATTATTTATACATATTTAAAATATTTAATGCTCAATTGTTTGCCTGATTATGAATAATTATTGACAACTTTCACCTGTCAGCAATAAACTTACCAATTTTTTACAACAGCATCGTGCAAATATTGGAGTAATTTCGTATTAACATCGATTTTGTTAGCAAGACTTTTCAGTGCTTTGTCCACCTGAAAAGATTTGGTTGCCGAGTCTAGAGCAATCTTGGTGTAGTTTTTCTTTTCATTCAGTGCACTTTGCAAAATGTCTGCACAAGCCACTCCAAATTTCAAACCTTAAAAAAAAAACAGTTCATTTTTCCATTAATGACAAACATAATAAAGTCAAATTTGGAAAAAATCCTATCCTATAAAATTCATTTATCTAACATAAACGATCTGGTAATAACAAACACAATTTTCATGCATAAAGACATACACAAATTTACAAAAGAAGTTGTAAGTAAGCAGAACTGAACCTTTAATAGATTATATAGTAGTTGAAAATGAACACAGAAAATCCATAAAGGATACAAGAGTGAGAAGAGGAGCGGAAATAGAGGTATGTGGGATAAACAGGAAAAGTAACAACAGAAAACAGACATCGTGGTGGACGGTGGAAATTAAAACACAAATAAAGACAAAGACAAAGGCATGGAAGAATTACCTAGCTACCAAAACCCAAGAAAAATATAAGATGTACAAAAAGGAAAGGAAAAAAGCCAAAGAAATAATAACAGCAGCCAAAACCGAACAATTAGAGAAGTTTTGGGAAAAAATGGAACAACAGGTAAAGAAAATCAAAAACTATTCTACCAAACACTAAAATTACTAAGAACAGAAAAGAAACAAAGTACCTATACAAGTCATAAAAAATAAAAAGGGTGAAATATTAACGGAAGGTCAGGAAATTATGGAAAGATGGAGAGAGTATTATCATGAGTTACTCAACAAACCGCAAGAGTTAGCAAGCACCTCAAACTGAAACTACAGGACAACGAAATGAGAAGGAAATAAGCAAAGAGGAATTACAAGCAGCAATTAAAGAGCTAAGAAACGAAAAGGCACCCGGAATTGATAGAATAACATCAGAAATGATTAAAAATATAGGACATAAAGGTAGGGATATATTGCTATACATAACAAGGTATGGAAAGCTGCCAGAAGTTTGGGAGAAAGCTCTAATCGTTCCCATATTTAAAAAAGGAGATCCGAAGGAGTGCAGCAATTACCGGGGTGTCACACTGTTAAGCACAGCCATGAAAATGCTAGAAAAAATAATAGAAAAGAGAATAAGAAGGAAAATAGAGAGTACACTAGATGAATCACAAAGTGGTTTCAGAAGCGGAAGAAGTGTGCAAGACCACGTGTTCACCATAAAACAAATCACGGAGAAAGCATCCAAGGAGAAGAGAAACATGTGTGTGGCATTCTTGGACCTCGAAAAAGCTTTCGATACGATCCCCAGAGAAAAATTATGAAGTATAGTATAGAGGAGTGACGGGAAAAATTATTAGACTAGTTCAAAAATATACAGGGTGAGTTTTTTTAGATGTTTAGTATGGGGATCTCGGAAACTAGCGGAGATAGAGAGACGATTAAATGGGCAAAGAATTGCAGTTTTACGAGCTCAATTTAATGAGGTTTTTGTTTCTTGGAAAAAATGCATGGCTAACTAGATATCTAGGAAAAATCATTTTTTTGTTATTTGATTCGATGCCTATGGCTCTGTTATTATTGACTTTAGAAAAAATGTATAAAGGAAAAAGTTGTAGCTAATTACGTGCTTAATAATACTGTCTAACCAAATTTTTTATTTAAGCTATAATTTCCGAGTTATGACACAAACTTGTGTTTTTTCTAATGG
>JAFFZR010028691.1:0-11170 GCA_018397195.1 Lethrus apterus | reverse complement strand
CAGTGAAAGAAAGAACGAGAGCTGAGGATGTTTATTAAGTTTTTAAACATTTTGTTTTGAAACGAAAACTGCCCTTACATAAATTATCTTCAATTACAACTGATGGAGCTCCATCGATGATCGGTAGAAACAAAGGATTTATAACCTTGTGTAAAAAACCATTTCCAAATTTTTTTGCATACCATTACGTAGTACTCCAGAGAGTTCTGTTCTCTAAAGTTCTTTCATTTAACCACGTTTTGGATAACTAAAATCATAAATTCTATAAAAGCGCCATTACAGCACAGAGTTTTCAAAAAACCACTGGAAGATGATGATGCTGAGAATTCTGATTTACTAACTTATACAGAAGTGAGATGGCTTGACAAAGGCAAAGTATTAGAACGTTTTCTTAAGTTGATTGTTGAAAAAAAAATTATTCTTGAAGAAAAAGGGGAAATTTATACTACTCTTAAAGATCATAACTGGCTAAGGGATTTAGCTTTTTTAGCTGACATTCCTCAGAAATTAAATCAGTTAAATCTTGAACTGCAAGGTGAAAATAAAGATTTAAAGGTAAATTAACCCTTTGGTCTTCATATTTTCAAAAAAATCCTTGGCGCATTTTCCTCAAATGTCAAAAATATTTGTAGAAAATCAATTAGATTTCCGAATTTTTATCTAACTAATTGTGTAACTAAATTAAGTAATGAAATAATTAGTTAATTTAACGATTTGGAACTGAAATTACGCACTGAAGCTAAAAATTTTTTATGGATCGACTTATCTAAGGGAAGCCACGTTTTCTTCAATGCAATTTATTAAAAATAAGTTTAGATCACGACTTATGGATGAAAATTTGAATGATTGCTTGAGAATAGCAGTATCAAATTACAGTCCTGATTTTGTGTCAGTGTCAACCTTCTCATTAAAGAAGATAATAGATTTTTTTATGTTTGTATATGTTATATATGTGAAATTGTTATATTTGTTACTTATTATTTATCATTTATGTACCATGTACTATAATGATTTTATTATATTACTGTAACGATAATATATTTCTCTATTTTATATGCTACCCACCTAAAAAAAAGGGTCATGCGCCCATCGCGCTGTAAAAATTTTTCATTCACTTGCTTTCAAAAAGGTTGGCCACCGCTGGTATACAGTATACACATTGTTGTTCGCAGAGGTTATCTTACTTATGGTTTACGCACAATTATTATTCTTTTAAAATTGTAATTATTTAATTTGAATTAAAATGCCGCAGGACAGGATGGTAAGGAAATCCATGATGGGAGGAGAGGGAGCAAAGAAAAGAAGGGGCCGACCGAAGAAAAAGTGGCTAGAGGCAGTTAAAGAAGACCTAAGGAAAGTGGGTGTTGAAGACTGGACAGCTCTAGCAGTTAGCAGGGAAAAATGGAGGAAGACAATAAAGAAACTTTAAGCCAAGAGCCTTCAGGCTTGTAGAGCTGTTATATATATATATGTCACTATAATTTATAATAATTTTTGAATTTCATTATAAATATTTAGTTTATAAGGTAATTAAGAAATTTAATAATTTGTAAATAATTTGGTCATTTAATATACTTACTTACTTAGTCCTAAGTCTTGTCTACCTTTCGGTGTAAGATTATTATATTAATATATTGATTTATTTTACAAATTTTTGTGTTTTATTCGTCATTCTCACTAGTGTAAATCTGATTACAATATAAATAAATTAAATGATATGCAGTAAAAAAATCAATTAAAAATAATATTAATTAAATTAAATATCACAACAATATGTCAACGGTCAATTGTGCAGTATTAAAAATATTTAGGAAACTATAGTTCACACAGTAAACTTGTCAACTGCCGGGTGTTCATTATCAAATTTTACACATTTTCATCATTACAAATGAATATTTTCTTAACTGTATTTTTATCAAGCAAAGTAAAATTTTTTCGACTTTACTAGTACTTTGATCGATCCCAACCCAACTCATTAGATTTTTTGATTTTTTTTCGTTCAATCCATCGGTGGGGGCGAGGTGCTTTGGGTTGGGATCGCTCCGTAATACAAATAAATGAAATGTTCTGTATAATTGTAATTTTCTATTACGGAGCGAACTTAACCCAACCCACATTTTATAGATAAGATAATTTAATTTTGTTGTTTTTTGATATGTTGTTAATAATTTAATTAAATATACAGAGTGTCCCAGAATGAAGTGTTCCACATCTTAAACTAGATTTCACTTTCAACTTGCTAATTGCCAATATGGTGACGTAGGTCGATCGAAAATTGGCACTGCACATTCACAAGCAATGCCTTATGTTAAATAATAATAATAATAATAGTAATAATAATATTTCATTAATCGTCATAAAGACAAACAAATAAATAAAATACACCGGACAAAATGTAATTTATTTAAACTTAATATTTAATACAAAAAAAAATTACAAAAGTTAAAAAAAATAAACAAGTTTTTCCCACAATTTAGAAATATACTCTTAAACCAAAAGTGTTTCCACTAAACTGTCCTAATTTCTCCTAAACGTCGATGGTGTGACGAATCACCCCGAATTCTAAACTATAACGTTTATCTTCGAATAGCCAACGAGAAACGCCCACCCATAAAAGCCTCAATTTGCGGCGCACGACATGATCGCGAATCGTCGACGATTTCGAATTACACGCACCCCAAACTTTTCATCCGTAGGCATTCGTGATAATCGACATCTCGCCAATAATAATCGATCCTACCAAATGCGAATCCTCCACATGCGATGAATCGCCTGATGTGTGTGCGATACCGCCACAAAAGAACCCTCCACTCGCAGTCGCAACGAATAGAGAGAAAAAAAGACGATCAATTTCCGTAATAACCCCTTGCATGTCCGTCGATGTATACTTTCGATACTTTGGGGCATTATTCTAAAAGTTACTTTCGGGCTTGTTATTTGTGTTTACTACTTAGTTTCGTATTTTTTTTTTTTTTTAAACGGATTGTTTTCGTAAATTGAGGTACAAAAGTACGTCGATTGAGGCGGGTTTCGGGTCGGACGCAAAAAATACCCCATCATTACGAAAAGAAGGCCAGTTTTCTGTGTTATGCAATAAAAATTGGTAGCACGTAATGAAATGGATTTATGTTTTGGTTTTTTCGCAAAGTTTTGCAAAATACACGTTGCGCAATAAATGGAATGGAATATTAAAAACAAAGCTACCGATGCCGCGCTCAATAAGAATTTTAATTGGATTCTTAATTAATCCTAACGGACAATAATCTGTTATCTGAAATCGTACGTTATGTACCGCGGAGAAAATGCAATTTATTGAATAGTTTATCATTTCATTAATTTATGTTTGCTGATTAATTCTTTTTCCGCATCAATTTCAATAGATAATTATTTATAATTATAAGTTACAAGAGCACATGTACGTATCGGTTGTAAATTGAAATTAATGTTCAATTCCGCCGACGCATTTTTTCGCTCTCGGTCCATTAACATTTTCAACGTTGATTGAGGCGGAGCGATAGAAAAAACGTCGCTGTAATCGACGTGCCAGGTGTCCCGGTACGCGATTGTAAAGATAAGAAAATGCCACTGGTATTTTCTAATTGCGAATAAGAAACGACGTTTATCATAAAGTTGCACGCGAAAAATCGAACGAATTCTATAAAAAGAATGGAATAAAAAAAAGTTCCTCAAAATTTATCGCATAATCGTGCTCGGAATTTGAACTAAAAATAGTTTTGAATCCAAACACTATTTTTGAAAATTGGTTTGGGTTTAAAAAATTATAAACCCATTTTGCAACTTCGAAACAAAATTTTTAATGAATGGATGATGACAGGCTTGAATAGTCGATGAGCCCAACTTTGTGTCAAAAGTAGGTCGTTGAGAAAATCGTGCTCTGAATTTATATAAATAATTTTGAACCCAAATACAATTTTTGCAAATTTGGTTTTGCTTAGAAAATTATAAACCCATTTTATCAACTTCGAAGCAAAATTTGTAAAGATTGAATGATGAATAGTCGGTGAATCCAACTTTGTGTCAAAAGTATTTTCTTGAGAAAATCGTGCTCGGAATTTGAACTAAAAATAAATTTTGTACCCAAATACTATTTTTGAAAATTGGGTTGGATTTAAATTATTACAAACCCATTTTTTCAACTTCAAAAGACAATTTTTAGTGAATCGATGATGAATGGTTTGAATGGTCAATGAACCCAAGAATTTTGAACCCAAATACAATTTTTGAAAATTGTGTTTCGTTTAAAAAATTATAAACCTATTTTTTCAACTGCGAAAGAAAACTTTCAATGAAATGATGATGACTTGAATAGTCGGTGAACCCAACTTTGTGTCAAAAGTATTTTCTTGAGAAAATCGTGCTCGGAATTTGAACTAAAAATAATTTGGAACCCAAATTCTATTTGTGAAAATTTGGTTGGGTTGGGTTGGGTTGGGTTGGGTTTAAATAATCACAAACCCATTTTTTCAACTTCGAAAGCAAATTTTTATAAAATCGATGACGAATTTGAACTAAAAGTAATTTTAACCCCAGATACTGTTTTGGAAAATTGAGTTGGTTTTAAAAAATTATAAACCCATTTTTTCAACTTCGAAAGAAAATTTTTAATACATCGGTGATGACTGGCTTGAATAGTCGATGAACCCAACTTTATGTCAAAACTATTTCTTGAGAAAATCGTGTTTGGAATTTGAACTATAATAACTTTGAACCCAAATACTATTTTTGAAAATTGAGTTGTGTTTGAAAAATTATACACCCATTTTTCATCTTCGTAAGAAAACTTTTAATGAATCGATGGCGTCTGACTTGAATAGTCGATAAACTCAACTTTGCGTCAAAAGTATTTTCTAGAGAAAATCGTGCTCGGAATTGGATCTAAAAATAATTTTGAACCCAAATACTATTTTTGAAAATCAGGTTGGGTTTAAAAAATTATGCACCCATTTTTCAACTTCGTAAGAAAACTTTTAATGAATCGGTGGTGACTGACGTGAATAACGATGAACCCAACTTTGTGTCAAAAGTATTTTCTAGAGAAAATCGCTCTCGGAATTTGAATTAAAAATAATTTTGAAACCAAATACTGTTTTGGAAAATTGGGTTGGATTTAAAAAATTATAAACCCATTTTTTCAACTTCGAAACAAAATTTCTAATTAATCGGTAATGACTGGCTTGAAACCCAACTTTGAGTGAGAAGTATTTTCTTAATAAAATCGCGCTCAGAATTTGAACTAAAAATATTTTGAACTCAAATACTATTTTTGAAAATTGGGTTGGGTTTAAAAAATTATACACCCATTTTTCAACTTCGTAAGAAAACTTTTAATCAATCGATGGTGACTGACTTGAATAGTCGATGAACCCAAATACTGTTTTTGAAAAAAGGGTTGGGTGTAAAAATTTATAAACTCATTTTTTCAACTTCGAAACAAAATTTTTAATTAATCGATGATGACTGGCTTGAATCATCGATGAGCCCCAACTTGCGTCAAAACTATTTTCTTGAGAAAATGGTGCTCGGAATTTGAACTAAAAATAACTTTGAACCCAAATACTGTTTTTGAAAAAAGGGTTGGGTTTAAAAACTTATAGACCCTTTTTTTCAACTTCGAAACAAAATTTTTACTTAATCGATGATGACCGACGTGAATAGTCGATGAACCCAACTTTGCTTCGTTCTTAATTACCGCGATCATGTGCCAACTTTGTTCATTTCACAAAATGAAACTCCGACATTAATAAACACATAAAGTATGAAGCGTTAGGGCGGTAATTATCGGGCACGGCCGCGTCATAAACTACGACTTGGACGTCGTAGGCCGGTCCCTTTTACAAACCGAGATCGTGTCATTTGCGGAATTTAATTACAATAAATCATCCGCGAGAAAAGAGACGGCGAGAAATTAAAACGAAGACACCCACCGGCGATTGAAAGCCCCGCGACCGGAAACGTTAAAAATCGACATCGCGACGAATAAATGCGTTCGTTCCCTTGTGCGATTTACGAGAACGGCCTTCGTTGATTTTGAATCTCGACGTATCCCGATTAATTGACACGTTAGTTTATCGACGGAGACGAATCATAAACTTGGGTTGGGTAACGCCACTGTATCTAAACACGGTGCAGATAGCGACGATATATTAGGTCGCCGTATAATTAATTGAACGCATATGTTTCTATTTGTAAATGTAAATGGAAACGGTCGTAGTATCGTGACTAGTCACAATCGCAAGCTTTGGACAAAAAAACAATAAATGTCGAAAATCAAAATCTCTCAAACCTTCCTGAAATTGTCGTCATTTGTGTAGTATGTGATGATAATTTAATGGAAATGCTGGCAGCATAGTGACTAGTCACAGTGTGCTATGGATTAAAAAGCAATAAACGTCGACTTTGTCGAAAATCGAAATTTCTAAGAATTCTAGTAATTTGTGTGGAATTTAATTATGAGTTCAATGGAAATAGTCACAGCATCGTGACTAGTCACACTCACAACAAGCTAAGAACTACGAATAAAAAATGATAATTTTGTCGAAAATCGAAGTTTCTCAGGAGTTAAAATTGCCTTGTGTATAATTGTTCGAATTCAATGGAAAAGGTCAGGTCATCGTGACTAGTCACAGTCGCAAGCTTTGGACGAAAAAGCAAGAAATGTCGAAAATCGAAATGTCTCTGAACTTCCTGAAATTGTAGTAATTTGTGTAGCATGTGATGATAATTCAATGGAAATGCTCACAGCATCGTGACTAGTCAGTGTGCTATGGACTAAAAAGCAAGAAACGTTGATTTAGTCGAAAATCGAAATTTCTAAGAATTATCGTAATTTGTGTAGAATTTAATGAAGAATTTAATGGAAATAGTCACAGCATCGTGACTAGTCACACTCACAGCAAGCTAAGAACTACGAATCAAAAAATGATAATTTTGTCGAAAATCGACGTCTCCCAGAAGTTGTTAAAATTGCCTTGTGTAATTGTACTAATTCGATGGAAAAGGTCAGAACGTCGTGGCTAGTCACAGGACTAAAAAGCAAGAAATGTCGAAAATCAAAATGTCTCAGAACTTCCTGAAATTGTCGTCATTTGTGTAGGACGTGATGATAATTCAATGGAAATGCTCGCAGCATAGTGACTAGTCACAGTGTGCTATGGACTAAAAAGCAAGAAATGTCGACTTTGTCGAAAATCGAAATTTCTAAGAATTTTCGTAATTTGTGTAGAATGTGATGATAAATTCAACGAAAATAGTGGCAGTATCGTGACTAGTCACAGTCACAAGCTAAGAACTACGTATCAAAAAGTGATAATTTTGTCGAAAATCGTCTCTCAGAAGTTGTTGAACTTGTCGTCACTTGTGTAAAGTTTAGTCGAATTCAATGGAAAAGGTCGCAACATCAACTCACAGTCACAAGCTATAAAAAGTAAGAAATGTGGATTTTGTCGACAATCGAAATCTCTCAGAAAATCCTGGAGTTGTCGCAATTTGTGTAGAATGTGATAATGAATTCAATGGAATTAGTCACAGCATCGTGACTAGTCACACTCACAGCAAACTAAAAACTACGAATCAAAACATTTTGTCGAAAATCGAAATCTCTGGGAGGTTGTTATCGTGACGTGTGTATAATTGTGCTAATTCAATGGAAAAGGTAATATCGTGACTAGTCACAGTCACAAGCTATGGACTAAAAAGCAAGAAATGTCGATTTTGCGGAAAATCGAAATCTCTCGGAACTTCCTGGAGTTGTCGTACTTTATGTAGAATGTGATGATGAATTAATTCAATGGGAATAGTCGCATCATCATGACTAGTCAAAGTCGCAAGCTACAGACTAAAAATCAAAAAACTTTGATTTTGTGGAAAATTTAAAGAAAAAAATTGTATAAACGCATATTATTACACCTAACGATACAACGGACTTTTAGATTAAATAAATAGTACTATTGTTATAAACAAAAAATTTGTAATGAGTAATGCCCCTTTTCTTAGACAATCCCTTCAAATTTTTAATAATAATAATAATATTGTTTGTGAATAATTCAAAAAAATAATGTAATATAAAAATAATGCAGAGTTTGCTTTAAAGCGATGTTAATAACGAACGTGTGTCTGATACGTTGACCACGCACACAGACAGCTTAAGCAACAAGTGTCAGCGTCGAGAGTTTCTCTTTTAAAGCGGCAGTAATTGTCGAATGCAGATGCTCGCTGCTACTTGGCGTTTGTTTCTCGTCGGAGATCCTTGACCGCGCGGGCGGGGCGTGAGAACCGTCAGACAACTGCGAATTCGAGCCCGCGGGGTGAGTCGGTGACCCCGCCCGAGGTTGGCGTGACGAGCGCCTCTGGAAATGCCGGAGGTAATCATCCGCTGCCGTGCTTTACCTCCTTCGCCCCATTAGACTCCCCATCACGCCGTCTTTATTATCGTTCGCGCGTTCGTGTCGCTCCCATTACGAGCGGACGCAACGCCGCCGCGTTCCTACCACGGAAAGCGCACGTAATTGCCGATTTTAACGATCGATCGGGATCGGGATGTGTGTACGCAGACATCGTTCGGACCACTTCTGATGATGATAGGCGAGAGCGGTGTAATTTCGAGCGACGCGGAAGCGTCAGCGAAACTGCGAATTATGCACGTAATCGCTCGTTTGCTTAAGCGATGAAACACGAGGATCGAGCTTTCGAAAGAGATTGATAATCATAAAGTGTGCTTTTAACAAAGCAAAAATGTACGAAGGAAGAGAATTACATTATATTGACTAATTTTATACTGAGTGTACCTTAAAAAATACAAAAAGAATTATTCATAAAAAAAAAAACAAGTAAGTCAAATAGAGAAGCTTTAAAGCTTCGGTGAAACACATTTTTATTTTTTTTTGTGCTGCACTAGAAACTAAAAATCAGGGGGCAACGGAAGAGACGGGGAGAGTAAACATAAAAAAGAAAATAAGGATGGAAGAATTTGAAATAAATTGTTTTTTTTCCTATTTTTATTTTTCGAATAAAAATTTTTAATTAAAAAGTTCAATAACAAGAATGAAAATTTTGGAAATTTTGAAAACTTTAAATTTTTTTTAAAAACAAACCAACAATATTAAAAATTGCACGACTATTTTTTCAAAATTCATGGAAAATCTTTTGCTGGTAAAGATTTAATTTTTATTAAAAACGGAACCATTTATGAAATTTTAATTTTTAAATTTTGCCTTTTGTTCTTCAGAATAGGAATTTTTCTGAACAAAAAATGTTTGTTTTGCTTGAGAAGAAAACCTGGGGGGGCATATTTTTTAAATTTTCAAAAATTTTAAAATTATTTATGACGTCGATTAAAAAAAAACATAAAAAATATATACGATTGTTATTTTCGAGAAAAAAGATTTGTATACAAAAGAGTTGCAGAAATAAATTAATTGGCCGAAAAGTACTTTATTAATTTTTTGTAAAAATATACAGGGCGTGCCATTTAAAAAAAAAGCAACACCCTGTAAATTTTAAAATAACTTCCAATGGTGGGCCATTACCCCTAATTATTAGATGTAAAATTTTATTACATAATCTTTATTAACATTCTATACTTTACGCGCGCACTGTATATTTTATATCATTTTGGGTCTTAATAAATAAATTTTTATTACACTTTTTTTACTTTATTAAAAAGGTATTTAAAAATACAGTATTGTTAGTGTTATTAAAAAAAAAATAAAAGTTTGCATGCAAAACAATGCATAAATTAATTAGAAGAAATTAAAAAAAAAAATTTTTAAATGTCAAATTTTATACTTAAAATTGTTGACAAACTTTCCTTTCAAATTTCGTTCTGTTGGTTTTCGGAATTTCAAGATAATAAGCGTTTTGTTTTTGATGAATTTAATAGCATACTTTGCTCAGAAAAACATTTGTTTTTGAGGTTTCCCATTACCATTTTTTTGAAAATATCAACAAGCTCATTCAATTATAATAATCTCCATAAATTTTTACCATAATATTCAAAACTTTATTGTCATTGCGCAACTCAAATGTGTTCATACCACAACGATTCGATCTTGCTCTCTCAATATGGACACCTCGTCGTGAGTCAGTTTGATGCATATCAGTCGTAAGTGATAGAGTGTGTTTTCTACTCGATATTTGGTGTGTCTTGCCGCACCCACGCCTTCGTGGGTGCCGGCAAACAACGTCCATCTGGTCGGTCGCGATATGCATATTGGAGTGCAGACACCGGACTTCAGATAACCGACACTTCCACAAACACCACCACTGACAAATGAACCAATTAAGCAATCTTAATGGGCAACACTTGTACGTATCTCTCGTTCGTTTTTCTCGCCTATTTTTCGCACGAAACGCTCGTTTAATATACGTTTACATTAGAATACTCTATGGAAAATTTGCATTTCAATTCGCCGTATAGTTTATGGGAGGTGATGGCGACGGTTGAGATAATCGCCGTCGAGCAACAAGTTCGCGTCGATATTAAAATGTATAATTGATAATTTATTTAGCGTTTGCTTCGCGCGCAACGGATAATCTTATCAAGATTATTACTGGCTTGTTTGGACGAAATTTATGCGGAGTTCGACCTGTGCGATTTGCATTTGATTTTCTTAACGATTCTCAATTTCTATATTGTGAGAGTACGATTTTTTATTTGAGCAATTAAAAAATATGGTTGTCGAGAACCATCGGTTTAATTGATCCATCGGTTAAAAATTTCGTGTTAATTATTTTTATCAGTAAAATTTACCAACATAAAAGTATCTGACTTATATAACTGCGTCAATCAGCAATTTTTGTTGCTATGCCTGAATTATTTAAATTAACATCTTTAATTTTGACAATTCCAAGAAAACTATTAATTGCCTTTTTTTAAATAATAAATCTGTCTTTTGTAACGTTGCGATGGAGTCGTCGTTACAGGCTTATTGTGTTAGTGTATACAGGGTCCTGCATATTAGCTCCGTTTTTCCATTTCTCATTTCCTGTTAGACTTAGGGATTTCTACCAAAGGCAGCGTTAAACTAGAGATAAATGAGCATTTCAGGAAATTATTTTTGAATATACAGTATGTCCCGAAAAAGATCTGTGTGGTCGCGTGCCATTTTTTTAAATGGGGCACATAGTATCTGTTTGCATAGTTCGAAGTGTT
>JAFFZR010028690.1:0-11173 GCA_018397195.1 Lethrus apterus | reverse complement strand
TGTGAGTAATTTATTGCGACAACCTTCAATGACCCTAAATCTTGGTTGACAATGGTCGCTTAACCGCAAACAACCCATTGTAAATCATAAATGGTGCAGCCGAAGAACTGCGAGTGCTTTTCATTTCAGAACCGGACTTAATAATTTATTTTAAACCCGGTTCGGTAAAATAAATTACGTTTGATGTTTAAATATTATTATAAGTCTACAATGCTATCATTTCTTCTTGGCCACCTTTCAAAAAAACGTCTCTGTATTCGACAAAATAAACAAAGGCAACAACTATAAAAAACTAAACGTTCCGACGGTTTTAAATTCGAAGAGTACTGGCGGTTCGGTCCTGGATTTATTAGAATCGACGACACCCAGCTTGCACCAGATGTGCGTCAGAATGAGTTTTATTGGAGACCCTTGTAAATCAGATTGCTAACACAGTCTGATGACTCCTGTCATTTTGAGGTTCTACCATAAATAATGCTATTACCTTATTGTTGGATATTAAATTACGATTTATTCAGTTATTATCCGAATTTAAATGCCAACTTTTGTATAATCAAAATCTACATATCATGGAGGTGAGGCTGTAAAAAAAAATCCGGATTGCTTTATTACTTTGATAATAAAACGCTATCAAAATCAAATTTTACATTGATTATATTTCAGAAAAAATTATTCGGCCATTTTGTAGATTGGAAATTTAAGATTATGCCTTCTAATTTTCAGATTTTTTTGACAACTAAAAAAGGGTTTTATTTTGAATATGCTATATGATGGTCCACCTGTATACCTAATTATAATATATACAAAAATAAGACAAAAATATTAAAATGGAAGTATTTACTTAAAATTTATTAAAAATGTTATACACCAAAATCAATAAAATAAACAAATAAACAAAAAATAAAAACGATAAATAAATTATATTTTATAAATTAAAACATATTAAAAATAAAATCTTGCAAATTCAAATATCGACTACATACACCAATCACTGTGTAATAAACAAAGAAATAAAATTCTAAATTCAAATTAATAACATTAAAAATTAATTTAATCATTCGGTTTCATGCATCACTTTCAATTTTTGTTGCCTTGTTTTTCGACTACTATTTTTTATCGACTACTTTTTTTAACGACTACTATTTTTATCGACTACTATTTTTCATCGATTACTATTTTTCATCGAATGCTATTCTTTAACGAATACTACTTTTTAACGACTACTATTTTTTATCGACTACTATTTTTCATCCACTACTATTTTTTTAACGAATACTATTTTTTAACGAATACTATTTTTTATCGAATACTATTTTCGTAAACTATCGATTTTAACTATCGAATTATTCGAATGAATTCATTTGATTGTGCCCATCACTAATTTAAATATAAAGCGAAGACTGTCATAAACCAAACCAAATGTTAATAACAACAATAATTCTTGAGTAGTTTTCTTTGCTTCACTTGTCCCCAGCTCAAAGAACTTAATTGGACTGAGAGGTAGGGGTTTCGTTGCGGCCACGACCGTCTTACAGATATTAAAGCCTATTGCAGCATACCCTGCAAAGATTAGGGAAACGTGGAAAACCTAATCAGAATAGTTGGTCGGAAGGCCAAAGACAGAATCCATGTCACTTATAGAGGATTCTATTTAAATGTTTGTCTTCAATATCTCCCTTGTGACTTAATATGGAAATTGTTAAAAAAAGACAGATTTCCAAGTGATAATTCTTTCACTGTAAAATACGTCTAAAATATGCCTAAAAGCAATGTGTAAATTTAAAAAAAAAAAAAATTAACGCTACTTATTCTGTATGTATTTTAATATAAAGCGATGACTGTCATAAACCAAACCAAATGTTAATAACAACATTTAGGTTTTTACCAAATTAATTAATGGGTGAATTAACAACTTATGAGAATTTTTTTATTACAAGTAGCTAAAAATTAGCGTCAATTTATTGAGGCTCAATAGTGAGATATCGCATCCCTTAAGAGGTACGAAGTCTGAACTTAGGGCAAGGTTACATATAATATTATATTATAATTAAAACAGATTCATTTGTAATGTTGTTTTTATTTTCTCGCCTAACGGCACGTGCTGAAATTCGCATACTCTTCATAATGAATCACTTCACGCACTTGTCACGTAAACTACTATTTTATGCGAAACAAATTAGATCAAAAATGCATCGTCGCGTCAAATATATTAAATGTATTTTGAGATTTTTAACGATGTTAAGGGTAGTAAACGCATGTGGGTAAATTCTAAGCAAATTTTCCGCCCTATTCAGTAGTGTAAAATGCGTAAAATGTTTTTTTTTAATGTAAATTTGATAAATAAAATTAATATTTAGGAGGATCTTAAGGCTAGTAAACGTTTGGGGGTAAACTCTGCACATATATCATTCTTAGCAATTCGACGCATTCAGTCGTGTAATTAACTTTTTTATGCAAAACAATCGTAACAAGTTATGACCTAAAGTCAAGTCAAGTTTGATACATTTTTATATTTAGAGATCTTAAGGGCAGAAAACCTTTGGGATAAAATAAATTATATTTGTGCAAGATTCAATGGAACATGAACACTTGTCAGCTTCACAACTTAGTACGTACTAACCTTAAAAAATAATCATGTCATACATTAATACAGCAAAATACAAATATGAATAATATTGTTAATAATGGATTAACTTTGTATTAGTATTAACTTTCTTTTGCAACATGAATAAAATATTAACTTTTTAATGAAAATTATCTTTTACATTTTCAGTTTACCTAATACATAAAACCTCATTAATGACGTCCTCGGAATTTAACCGGTCCCGTCTGTAAACAAAATTTACATGTATATCAAGGATTGTATTCAACTATAAATATGTAGAAATTCATCTAGTCAATCCAGTAAAGTAACTTGAATCTAAAATGATGTTTCTATTATTTGCGACTTACATTTTAAATTTAACCTTGGTTGGTAGTATGCCATATGATACAACGTATAATTTTGGAGTAACAAACGATGGTCTTGAGTAAGTTATCACTGTTAATTTATTACTTAAATACATAATGAAAAATATGAATGAAGTTTATGAATGCGTATACGCAGTCAAATACCTTAAAGAAGTGAAAAATTTTATTGCCAGCATAGCATTGTATAAAAATGTGTGACATATAGGTAAGATACGTTTTAGATATAAAGCCAGTTTGTTGTGACATTCAGAATTTATTGCAAAATATACTACAAATATTAGAATAATGTATGAATAAATGAAATGTATGAATTAATAGAACGCCAGGCGCTGCTCCAACTTTTTCCACTCATCCTCGTATTTTACATATTTCTAGTCTCTCCTCCACTAGAGAAATTATATGTTCTATATTTTTTATTCCTTCGATATTTATTATCCCTTTCCATATTTTCGCACTTGCGAATCTTCCTCCTACCCTATCATACTTCCATCTAACATGTTACGTTTCTTCCTTACGTATCCTCTTATCTTAATTTCTTCAACCAACGATCCCTAGATTTGTCCCTTCTGCCCTCAAGTCTCACCACTTTCTTCTCCGCTTCCCATATATGATGATTCTTGTCCCGCAACTAAACCAAATTAGATTTTCTCCTTAAACTTCCCTTTCCGCCCTCTCCTGAATAGCTTGCTTAATCATACTGCTGCTGCTTCTTCTTTTGTTTAATCTTATATCCCAAGTACAAAAGTTCTTTTATTTCCTCTAGAATTTCAACTTTCAAACGATCTTTTCCGTGCTTTTTCAGTCTCCACGTTCCTATTTATTGTTAGTTTCCTTTCCTGAAGATTATAATCATTTTCTTTCTATCTATGTACATTTTTAGTATTCTCATAATCTATCTCATCACATTTATATCATCAATATCATACGTCTGCAAAGGGTATCGTGTAAGTCTTTGTATAAATTATATATTATTAGGATTGAAACAACAGATACACGTGCAATTCATTTGTCATGCAAACAATTATCTACAAATTAATATATCACATATATTTTGTAAAAAAAAAACGAATCGAAATATTCACTGAAGTATATTTTATAATGCTTTTCGAATTACGTGTTTTGATAACTTTTTTTTTCAGGAATGTAGTACAAAGTTTAATAAATAACCGCAATGCGTATGATGATCAACCCTTACAGGGGTCTTCTACGACATATGAAGCTTATGGAAGAGAATATGAATTAATTAAAGAAACTACTACAACACCACCGCTAGTTGAGGAAACAACAGAGAAAACACCAGTACCTTTTGAACCTTATATATCAACCTTTTGCATAGCAAGTTTATGTGGTGGTGGTAAATAATAACAGGTTTTAATTTTAATCATTTTTTTTTGTAAAAATGACATATTTTCTTTTTAGCAATAGTTTCTCTTCAAAAAACATTTTTAGTAATTTTAAAATATTTTTTTATGCCAATAGCAATTATGTTTATTGTACGACTTTATAATTAATTAAATAATGTTGAATAATTGGTATTTTTAAAATTAAAGCTATTAACTTTAACAATTCAGGCATAGCAACATAAATTTATGTTAACGTTTATACATATTTTACTTACACATAAAGCCAGATACACCAGAAAAATTTTCGAACTTAGTTGGCCAACACTGATCGTATTATTAGACGTCCAATTCTACTTTGTGTTCGGTTATTGTTAGATGTGATTTCGTGCAATTGTCTGTTAGATTTTGTGTATTTCTCCTATCTTTCATTATAAAAATTGAATATCTATAGGAGAAAAATGTAATAAATTTTTAATTTCTAAACGTATAAACTATTTACTACTATTTACCAATCAAATAATTTGGAGAAACTAAAATTTTGTTTAAACTAAATTTATTGATAAATGCCCCAAACGAGGCGTTTCCTTGCCGGTGAAACTACCAGTACTTGTCCCCTGATTTGAATACATTCAAATTGAAGTGATTAATTCACCTTGCTGCACTTCACTTCTATAAAGAACTGACTTTTTAAATACTTTAAAATCGACACCTGTCAGCTGTCACACATGTAAACATTAAATACTGGAAATCTGGTTGCGAATACGGCAGTTTTCACTGTGTAAACGTGTCTCGCAAGTAGCCAATCGGAGGGCGAATTTTTGAAGTGAGAATTTTAATTTACTCCTTCGAATTTACGAACGAACTATAATATATTTATAAACTTTTTAATAAATCCAGTACTTTTAACTATGGAAGATTCGTATACATTTATAAGTTGTTTGTAATTGTTATCAAAATTATCAAAATATAAAATTATGAATAAAATAATTTTGATTAGGGAGAGGGAGAGAAAGAGAGGGATTTGGTTGCGGCCACGACCGTCTTACAGATGTAAGCCCAAAATCTTGAGAAAAGCTGCCGATGAAACAAGCTTGTCGATCCTTTTGGAACTGGAGAATAATCCTCATTTTTCGTCTAACGAGCTTGGCCTAAATTATGATATTAGTCTAAGACTTTTAAGACGTGAAAAGTATCATCCTTACAAGATTCAGTTGGTTCAAGAATTGTCAGAGGACGATCCTGATCGACGCCGACGGACGGAATTTTGCGAAAATATGATGAACATTTGCCAGGAACATCCAGAATTCGTAGAAAAACTTTTATTCTCAGATGAGAACAACTGTCGTTATTTGGCAACAAATAATCCACACTGGATGCAAGAAGGTCATTCTCAACACCCGCAAGAACTTAATGTATGGGCAGGTGATCACATTGTTGGGCTTTATTTCTTCTATGGCAATCTTACTGGTGGCATTTACCTAGTCTTTCTTCGAAAAACTCTCCTTCCCCCTTTAGTCGAATTATTCCATAATAACTTGGAACCAGATTTACCCAATAATGAGATTTGGTTTCAACAAGACGGCGCGCCCCCGCATTATGCTGCCAATGTACGGACATACCTACATGAAATTTTTTGAAACAGATGGATTGGTAGACGGGGAGCTAAAGAGTGGCCCCCTAGGTCACCAGATCTCACACCGTTAGACTACTTTTTGTGGGGATATCGAAATCGTCCTCAAAATTTAGATGATCTAATAGAGCGTCTTAGAAGAGAAATTAGGGCAATAACATCTGCTGTCCTGAACAACGTCCAACAAGAATTTGTCTATCGTCTTGCCTACTGCCAATAGATGAACGGTGGCCATTTCGAACACTTATGATTTATCATGATGGGGGCAAATATTTTTTAAATTTTGTTATAACACCCCTACAACATGTCATGTTGTCAAAAAGAGAACATTTTGCTCTACCCGAAAATGTCATAAAAAAGGGGGGCCATTTAAAAAAAGGTGAAACCCAGTAGGCCATGAAAATGAAGTCGCAAAAGAAAATTTTTACCGTCACATAATGACTTTTTTATAAAATCGCTGTACCCCTTGAAGGATTTTTCTGTAAAACCCCTATGTTAGCTATAAATGAATTTATGATTTCCTTTTGACGCGCACTGTATTATAAATTATGTTTAAATAAATAGAGTTTTACTGGTTGATGCTCAAGAATAAAAGATAAGTAATAATTTAAATAAATAGCATAATGTGTGTATGTATGATGTAACCATCATTCGTTTAAATATTTTCAAACACATTTTTGTATTTTGTTGTTATTTATAAAAGAAAATGCATCTTCAAGGAGTAATAAAAATAATAATGCATTTTGAATATTAATCACTGTAAACAACTATACAAGAAATTATGTAATTAAAAATTTACATTTTAAGTGAATGCATATCAAGGATTATATTCAACTATAAATATGTGGAAATTCATCTAATCAATCTAATAAAGTAACTTGAATCGAAAATGATGTTTCTATTATTATGTGCGTTTTACATTTTAAATTTAATTTTAGTTGGATGTATGCCATATGATACAAATTATAATTTTGGAGTAAGAAACGATGGTCTTGAGTAAGTTATCACTTTTAATTTATTACACTAGATCATCGGTGACATTCGACCTCGACACGTGTGTCACAAATGACCGTCAAAGAGAATTTTTGGGTAGATTTAAATTGAAATACGCCAATATTAAAAACTGATCAATCGACAATATACATCTACGCTATATTAAGCATTTAATTTTCTTAATTTATTATCATAATTAAGTTTTAAGTAAATGTCAACTAAAAATTAAAAAAATTAAAAAGAATCAAAAATAAATGATAATCATCATTTTTCTTTTCCAATAGCTTTTCATTTCCACTAATAATATTTATGGTATTAAATCAATTAAACTCATGGCTAGAATTATATTTAATAAAGTTAAATGGACAATTTCTTATTACATTTTAAATCTACTAAATAAAAACTATGGAGAAAATAAAAAAATATTATTAATCGCTTTTTGCATTACGCTGTATTTTACATGGGACAATTTGTAGAACAATTTTGTGTTTGGTGTTGTTGCTTCTTTATAAACTGACTGCCTTCTATTTTTATGCATTTATTGCTGGCTAAACTTTTTGTGTTTTGAAGCATAAGAAGTTGTTTTAATTTATTGTAAAGCTTTAAAGTATTCCTTAATAAAAAGTGTTTAACGGATGTACAAATAAATTTGAGCTACGATTTTTTCCAAACTTATTTGTGGAATTGTATTATTTTTATATACATTATCTCACGATGTATATATACAGATTGTCTCATTTAACTTGCATAATTTGTTGCTCATTAATAATTAGTAAAGGCATTCTACGTATCTTCATTTGTTTTTGAGATAAGTATGTTACATATTTATTATTCTTCGCAAAACAATAGCGAAATTGGTACTCAGTTATTTCTAAGTATCTCCAAAACAAATGAAGTTGGGTAGAATGTCTCTACTAATTATTAATGAGCAACAAATTAAGCAACTTTGCCCCGACTTTGTAAGTGCATATTAAATGAGACAGCCTGTGTATGGCCTTTCATAAGAACTTCTTTACATAATTACAAGCAAATAGTACAAGTAACAACAAAATATATTCAGTTTTTGCAATACACTTTCTTCGCCGCATCGAGTGTATCAATGTCCACTATTTCCTCAGTTTACACCATATGTCCTATACATGATGATTCTTGTACCGCAACTAATCCAGATTACATTTTATCCTCAAACTATCATTTCACCCTATACTGAATAGCTTGCTTAATCATTACTGCTGCCTTTCTTGTCTTGTTTAATCTTACATCCCAAGTACGACCGTTCTTTTACTTCCTCTATCAATCGATCTTAGATTTGTTTCTTTCTAAGTACATTTCTAGTATTCTCATAATCTATCTCATTTCGTTCATATTATCAATATTATATCTCTGAAAATATTATTAGGCTTGAGACAACAGTTACATGCACAATTCATTTGTCGTTCGAACAACTCTCTCCAAATTAATGTAGCACACC
This sequence comes from Lethrus apterus, assembly GCA_018397195.1. Lineage (NCBI taxonomy): Eukaryota > Metazoa > Arthropoda > Insecta > Coleoptera > Geotrupidae > Lethrus > Lethrus apterus. Next base: position 2,766 of record JAFFZR010028690.1, on the reverse strand, counting down.
TATTTTGTAAAAAAAATCTAATTGAAATATTTACTGAAGTACATTTTACTTTTCCAATTGCGTGTTTTGAGAACAATAGCGACATTTCTTTTTTGAGGAATGTAGTACAAAGTACGATAAATAGCCGCAATGCGTATGGTGATCAACCCTTACATTTGGGAGGGTATTATACGACATACGACGCTTATGGAAAAGAATATGAAGTTTACTTTGCAATTAAAGAAACTACTACAACACTCGAAAAAACAACACCGCTGCTAATTGAGAAAACTACATTTCGTACACCACTACCTTTCGTACCTATCATATCAAGCGATTGCTTAGGAAGTTTATGTGGTTAAATAAGAACACATTTTAAATCTTACTGAATAGTTATTAAGCAATTTTTCTTTATACAAGTAAATTTCCCTTATTTGTTACTTCCAATATTGTTTTCATTTTGTTATTTTCTGTTATTTTAATGTGCAAAGAACATCTTTTCTTTTAAGCAAAAGTTTCTCTTAATAAACATTTTTAATAATTTTAAAATATTTTTTTGTCAATAACAGCAATTATGTTTTATCGTACCACTTTATAGAGGTAATTATTTAAATAATGTTTATATAATAACTTGCATAAGAAACAATGTAATTACAATTATTACATAGGCAATTACAAGAGATGTGAATTAAATTCAAATTAATATCGGTTCAACCGACTCAATAATAACTTGTATTCAGATGTATATATTTGATAACTTTCTAGCTACGCAATTATTAGGATTAGGTAAACGTTGTTAAAAGACAATAAAGTACTAGTTTTACGTATGTTCAATACTTTAAACAAAACGTGATCAGCACTCAAATGTATCCAACCGTGTTGTCATGCTGTCGTGGTCCTTGTTTCCATCCGTAGACCTGAATCACAATAGCATTTCCACCGAGCCCAAATGTCGGGTTACCGTCTTATTCTACCATTAAATTCGCCATCGGAATCGTCAATTTTAATGCGGTGTTCGTTATCGACGAAGATGAAATACAACTAATAGAGCAAGAATGAAGTTCTTACATAAGACTTATGCAATATTCGAGAATATTATTAAATATTTGCAAGGAAAGTGTGAAATGAAAATTAATGTTCGTATGAATTAAATAGTGATATGTGCACTGTAATGTTGCTAACAGCTTGTGGCGCTAAAAGATTAGATAAAATAATGGAGACTGCATACATGGATTTAAGCTCAGATTCGGATAATATTGAAATGGACTCACTAGAAAGTTATAATGCAATTGAAAATAAGGTGAGTAATGCATGTTTGTTAGATTGATTGCAGTAGATTAACACACATAATTAATACATCCAGATTAACTAATATAAAAAAAACCAATATACTCGTGTTCACAAATTTATTATTTATTATTCAGGGCATGATATTTGGAACAGTTTAGCCTCAATTTACTTAATTAAAAGCTGGACCCATAATTTTTTTATTTACAATTTCTCTTGACTTATTTAACGGTTTTTTTTTAATTGCAAAACAAATACTTGAAGGACGATAATATCTTATACTAATTGTATTTACACGATCTTCAAATTAAAGACGTTAATTCAAGTTCCATGCTGATTTATATTTTCAGATGAAATTAAAAAAATTTGAAAGAACTCGCTTTCAGGATATTATAACTCTTCAAGGACGCGGTATTAGTAATTTGTTGTACATTATTCAGTTCATTTAGTTCCACCATAAGCCTGATACATAATTTGGGAACATATTGCATTTCATTTATTAATTATCTTATTTTTTATCTTTTAAGATTGTGTCATTTATTAATTATTAATTTTTTATTTTAGGACCGCAATCAAAACTTTCAGGAAATTATTCCAAATCGATTGAATTTAAATGGGTTATGCAAATCTAACGGTACAGAGGATGAACATTTTTATATCGAAGACGTCGTTCTTCCAGATCATTCCATACATGCACTGATGAATTTGCAAATTTTAACTTTGAGATCGAACAACATTCAAATATTTCCGAATGGAATATTAAAATTGTGTTCGTTGGTATGTTTAGATATCTCTGACAACAACATCTTAACTATTCCACCTGAAATAAGCAAATTATCCAAGTAAGTAATATTAACTATAACATTTTATAGATGTATTCCAGTTAAATATAATGTATAGCTGTTTAAAGTAGTTGTTCTACATCTTCATTTTTCAAATTGTTTTTGTGATACGTATATCGTTAGAAAAATAACTTCCACTTACATCAAATTACTGTAACCAGTGATTCCGTTAAATTTGTTACATTCGTTAAATTTGTAGTATCATATTTTGAAGCATATAATTTGCTAATTTAACCTTCTATTTTACTATATTTTTTTTTTTAAATTAAGTTAGAGCTTTTAATCCTAATTTGCCATATACGTTTTTACAAATTCTGTTGTTCCTGTGCATTCAAGTTATTAATTCTTTTTCGAATTTTTTATTTGTAAACTTCGCGTAAAAATTAATTTTACGTTCAAATATTAAAAGCTTTAAATGAAAAATTCACATACATATTATTTCATATTATTTTTGTTATATTTTTGTTATAAGTGTATTATACAGTGTGTTTGGTTTTAGTTGTCACAGCAGATATCTCGGCTATTGTTAGAGATACGACAAAATGTCATAGAAGAAAAGTTATTCTACAGTAAATTTTCTATTACCTGCCATAGCCAAAAAAAAACAATTGAGCATCAAATGCGTTAGATGTAGGAAATGCAATCAAAAGTTTAAATA